>JAPMUY010000626.1:125000-132500 GCA_026901105.3 Galaxias olidus | reverse complement strand
ACACACACACACACACTTTATCATTTTAAAAGACAAAACAATAGAGGAGAGTTGTCATGGTTCCTGTGACATACATCCTCAGTCATACCATCTCCAGGTAGACTGCTTCGATAGCCCCTCTGGAAAAAGACAATCTGTCCTACACTTATTAGAGTGGACACACACACACACACACACACACACACACACACACACACACACACACCATCACTTTAAAAGATAAACGGAAAATAAAGCTCCAGATAGATTCTTCCCTTCAAAAGAAAAAAAAGAAAGAAAATGGGAAGGAAGGGGACAGTTCTCTCTGGAGCAAAGAAGAAAACAAACAAACCGTCTTTTTCTCCCTCACTCAAATCCTCAGTTCACTCATCACAACAACAACAGAACAGCGTAGCACACACTCATCCTCCATGAAAACAGTCTTTTCTTCCTCAGCCTTTAAATAAGATAACTAGATTATAGTTAGTTAAACTAAGTCCAGGTAGCAAACTAAAACAAGTTTAGTGTACCTAACTAGTAATTTCCTCCAGAGTCCATGAAAACGTTTTTTGTTGAGTTCACTAACTCTAGTGTGTGTTAACTAATTCAAGTTTAAACTAATATTCCTGGGTAGAACTACCAGAGTCACTAGAGTGAGTTTACTCTAGTTAATTCAACAGTTTTAACTAACTACTACTCACCAGAATGCTGCCTCTTCCCAAACACATAACACATTATGTATTGTAATTTGTGAGATATACAGTCCTGGTTTTGTTCAACAAACAGTATGAACTATCACTACTACTCACCAGAACACCACCTCCTCCTAGCCCCATGAAGAACCAGATGTAGTAGGAGATCTTCTCCTGCTGGAGGTAGCTGACCTCTCCGGCGGGTAACAGCAACAGCAAGTTGGCCAGCATGCAGCCGACGGCCAGGGGCAGCAGGGCCAGGCCCAGCGAACGAACCAAGCCCACCGAACACATCACTTCCCTGGGCAGGATGAGACAACGGACTGAGGGGGAGCGGAGATCAGCAGGACAGGGGGACGAGAGGAAAACCCAGGGAGGAAAAGAGAGAGAGAGAGGGAGGGAGAGGGAGAGAAAACAGTTGAGGCTGAGGGGTTTGTGGTCGGGGCGGTAATCCAAGAGTGAGAAAAAAACAGCTCAAGCTCTTATGGCTCGCGTGTGTGTGTCCTCGTGTGTGTGTCCTTGTGTGTGTGTGTGTGTGTGTGTGTGTGTGTGTGTCCTCGTGTGTGCACCCTTGTGTGTGTGTGTCCTCATATGTGTGTGTCCTCGTGTGTGTGTCCTCATATGTGTGTGTCACTGGTTGTGTGTTCTCGTGTGTGAAAGTTTAAACAGACACCCTTCCTCTCCACAACAGGGGTTTTAGCCGTGATGCAACTGGAGGCAGGAAACACACTCTGCATCTCCCTCTCTCTCGCTCTGTCTCTCTCTCTCTTTCACACACACACACACACACACACACACACACACACACACACACACACACACACACACACACACACACACACACACACAAACACACACACAGGAAGTGGGAAGCGAGGCTGGAGGAAGAGGCTTTGAACCAGAAAACATGACAAATCCCATTGAGATCCCGTTGTGTGTGTGTGTGTGTCTGTGAGCGAAGGCTGATTTCCAACAAAGGAATGTGTTTCTGATCTGAGAGTCACAACACTCAATAGCTTTCCTCTCTTTTTTTCTCTCTCTCTCTCTCTCTCTCTCTCTCTCTGAGAAAGAGTGAATAAACTCTAGTCTAGGTGATTACAAATATATAGATTAACTATACTGTCCCCTGTAAATTCTCTATTTTTCGCACTTAAAAAAAAAAAGAAACACTGGATTTTGCTTGCCCTGTACGACCTATAGGTCCAACGGGGTTGATCTACCACTCATTCGTTTCAGCTGGTCAAGGGGAATCTTGGAAAATGTACTCTGAAGCTCCCTGACCTTCCTGAGAGAATGGGCGTATGTTTAAAGGTGCAGTCCCACTGTAAATTCTCAAATTTTCGGACTTTTTTTGTAAACATGAAACATTTACTTCCTGATCATTTGCTTGCCCTGAATCACCTATAGGTCGGACTGGGTACACCTACCTCTCATTCATTTAAGCAGGTCAAGGGGAATCTCAGGTCAGAGGTACCAAGGTGCTGACCTCAGGCCGTCTGTTCCTTACCTGTCCAGTAGAGGACGTGCTGGTGACACTCAAAGCTGTGCTCTGTACTGTAATGGACTAGTAAACAATAATCATGGCGCTACGCTGCAGTATCTACCCAGTAACATCAGACCAAACATGTATACCCTATCAACCAGACCCTAAATGTGACCCCTACCCCTGTTCTCTCTACCTCTGACCTCTGACCTCTTCAGGTGGTTGGAGGCGACAGTGTTTTGCAAACCCATCAAATGGTAATCCATATGGAATGCAGATTAGATTGGAGCATGCCTGTAATCCCCCCCCCCCCCAACACACACACACACACACACACACACACACACTCACACCATCCCCTTCCGCCTGACCCCTTTACATTAACGAGCCGCAGCCAATTACCGGCCCAGCAGATCAGAGATTGAGTCTGAGAGTTAAGGGGATCATAGCAGATCCAGAGTCCACTTCTACAAACAAAACACACACACACACACACACTCACACACACACACACACACACACACACACACACACACACACACACACACACACACATACACACAGACACAGCAACATACACGCACACACACCAACATAGAAACACTTCTACAACCAAAACACACACACACCAACATAGAAAACACTTCTACAACCAAAACACACACACACACACACACACACACACACACACACGCACTAACATACACACACACACCAACATAGAAAACACTTCTACAACCAAAACACGTACACACACACCAACATACACACACAAACATGCACACTCACAACAAAATAGAAAACACACGCACAAACATACCAACACACACACACACACACACACACACCAACATAGAAAACTGTACTGATACAACGACAATACACACACACCAACATATAAAACACACAATACACACACACCAACATAGAAAACACTGATACAACCACGATACACACACAACAACATATAAAACACACAACAATACACACACACCAACATAGAAAACACTGATACAACCACAATACACACACAAACATAAAAAATCTGGATGGCGCAACAACAAACACACACACACACACACTAATATAGAAAAAACACTACAATACACCCACATCATCATAGAAAACAATGATACAACCACATAAAACACACAAACATGCGTGCACTAATATAAAAACACAGATACAAGTACAAAAACACACAAACATGCACACACACTAACATAGAAAACACAAATACCTAGTATGTAGGAAACACAAAGGCCACACAGCGAGGTCCTCTGTTCGCAATGAAACAGTGCTACCAAGTCAAACAAATATTTGATAAATAACCGCTTCAGATGAGAGAGAAAACGCTGTAAACCTGTTTCTATCAGGACTTTAAATTGAGTACATTGGGTCTTTAGCTCATATAATTTATCTATAAAATATATATTTGTTTTAGTTTAGCGGTTGAAATCAACGTTTAACGGTTAACTTAGGCGTTCCCCTGCTGCTAAAAATACACTGATGCAGCGTAGTCCGCCCCAAGGGGTGTCAAACAACACACACACACACACACACACACACACACTGGGGCAAGGGGGAGAGGTGACGGTATCGAAGCCTTCCACAGGAAACAGATGGACTGGAAGGTAAGAAGTTCATCAGCCACTTCCTGTGGCAGAGAGTCCAATGGCCAAACTGACCATGACACACCACCATGGGTTTGGGTTGGGGGGCGGGCAGAGAGTCCAGTGACCATGATTCACCGTGGTGGGCTTGGGGTTTGGGGCGGGTTTTTTTTAGAAGTGTTTGTCGTAATCAGAACTGTTGGAGGAGAACAATCAGACATCTGTGTGTTTGTGGAATCAAGATTCTCATCAGAAGGTTTTCGTCTCCAGTGTGTCCAAGAGCAGCAAAGATTCAAACACAGGGTCTAAACAGAACTATAAAACTAGCTACTAACTTACTAATATAATATCATCATCATCTAATAATAATAATAATAATAATAATAATAATAATAATAATAATAATAATAATATAAAAAAATTGGACCATGACACAAGTGTTAAAAGGAGACCGTAGTTTATTCATTTTTTTCCTAAAGAATGAAATGACTGCCTCTACAAAGGAGTTAAAATCCTACACCATGGTATAGAGTTGCTGAGCTGAGGTATTGTGCTGGTATTTTGATCTTTTAGACAAAAAGTAAAATATATTATTAGGCAGCTGAGCATATCATTAAAAGAATAAACATTAAAAAGCACCCTATAGTTTCTCTCTTGTTCTTTCATTCTCAACCCTTACTTTTCGTTTCTCTCTCATCTTTTTTTTCTCACTCCTACTCCTACCACTCTCCTCCTTTCTCTCTCCCTTATTTTTTTTCTCTCTCTCCTTTTGAGGGGGGTCTTCTTTAGAATCCTTGAGCGCATCCGTCACTTCTAGGGTCCGACCCCGCCCACAAAACCCTGATTGGTGCTTCAGGCTTGCCGACAGATGGGTTCCACCACTCCCCGACCGCTATGATCTGGCCCCGCCCAAACTGGGAGCGCTGGTGACCTGTGATTGGCCAGTTGACCTGGTGGCCCCGCCTTCGCAGCTCTTCAGCCACTTCCTGGTTCACGCCCTTTTCCAGGTTGATATACCACTGATTGGCTGAAAAAAAACAAAAGAGATCACTATTACATACTGAATACGTATACATAAATATATACTGTATTCTAGTAGTCTAAAATACACTCATTTGCTGTTAACTTTTATTCTTAACTCTGAACTCTATATGCAAAGTTATTGAGATGTTTCAAGGAGGGTCCACCTTCTGACAAACCAAACTCTGTTCTTCCTAAAGGTCATTGACACATTCTGACCTCTTTTGCCTGTTGGGTGAACAGCAGAGCAGATTTGAATAAACACAGCCTGTATAATCCCATACACTGTGACTCAACACACAGCCTGTATAATCCCGTGTGTGTGTGTGTGTGTGTGTGTGTGTGTGTGTGTGTGTGTGTGCGTGTGTGTGTGTGTGTAATAGGGATGTCATGAGAACCGATACTTCGGTACCAAGTCGCTGCCAAAATTCTTAAAACGTGACGGTACTCGTTTTCTACAGTACCGTAGGTTGCAATAAAAATATATTATGCAAGCAAAAAAAAAAAAAAACAGCAAAAGGACGTCGCTTAGGTTGCTCGTTCGCAGGGCGCAGTCCATTTTTTTCTAGCTAAATTCTCGTATGGTATCGAATTGGGTTTCAAGAATTGTGGAATTTCACTGGTTTTGGTATCGACTACTAAATTTCTGGTATCGTGACATCCCTAGTGTGTATGTGTGTGTGTTTGTGTGTGAGTGTGTGTCTGTGTGTATGCAGTGTGTGTATGTGTGTGAGTGTGTTTGTGCACGAGTGTGTGCCTGCGTATGTGTGAGTGTGTGTGTATACAGCCTGTGTGTGCATATGTGTGTATACAGTGTGTATGTGTGTGTGTGTGTGTGTGTGTGTGTGTGTGTGTGTGTGTGTGTGTGTGTATACAGCCTGTGTGTGCATATGTGTGTATACAGTGTGTATGTGTGTGTGTGTGTGTGTGTGTGTGTGTGTGTGTGTGTGTGTGTGTGTGTGTGTGTATACAGTGTGTCTGTGCATATGTGTAGTATACAGTGTGTGTGTGTGTGTGTGTGTGTGTGTGTGTGTGTGTGTGTGTGTGTGTGTGTGTGTGTGTGTGTGTACCTTTGCGGTTGTAGTCCACGTAGATTCGAGGAGCGTCCAGAGCTTGTTGAGGGTTCATCCCAAACGCCTTCATGTTAAGCAGCACCTGAGCAGACCAACAAGCAGAACTACAACCAGCACCGCACACACCCACATCTGAAGACGTACGTGTGTGTGTGTGTGTGTGTGTGTGTGTGTGTGTGTGTGTGTGTGTGTGTATGTGTGTGTGAGTGTGCACCTGGGCAGAATGACAATCAGAACAACACCAGTACCAGCACCTTCTACACCCACAACCACAACCAAAGACGTGTGTGGGTGTGTTTATGTGTGTGAGTGGTGTGTGTTGGTATCAGTGTGTTTGTATGAGTGTGTGCATGTGGGTATGTGTGTGTGTGTGTGTGTGTGTGTGTGGGTGTGTCTACCTGCACGTGACCCTGAGGCTGCATGGACCCCCCCATGACCCCCAGCGCTGCCAGCAGGCGTCCAGAGGCAGAGTCAGTGAGGAGGGCAGGCATGATGGTATGAAACGGACGCTTGGCCCCGCCCACACTGTTCCTATGGTCACGGTGCAGAGAGAAGGTATTCCCCCGGTTCTGAGGAGGGGGGTCAGACCACGGGTTACCATGGATACAAAGCAAAGCTAAAAACAAACACACACAGACACAAATGGTAAAAAAACACTGTATTTTGCTGTGAAATAGGTTGTAGGCTAGCAACCATTTTGCTACCATTGCTACTGCTAATTTCGAGCCCTGGCTAGGGATTTGATTTCAAACAATTGTCTCAAATTATTGAGGGGGCATGTGCTTCTGGTATAGAGAAGTACTAACACACCCACACACCCGCCCGCCCGCCCGCCCGCCCGCCCGCCCGCCCGCCCGCACGCACGCACGCACGCACGCACGCACACACGCACACACACACACACACACACTAACACACTCACACCTGTAGAGAAAAGCCGCAGCCCACAGGTACCAAGCCAGTCCCAAAGCCCATGTAGTTGCTATTGACGAAGGAACAGGCGTTGCCGTGGCTGTCAATTACACAGAAGTACACGGTGTCACTTCCTGTTGGAACACCAGGCTCCACCCCCTCCATGGCCCTGGAGACAAGCAAACAAACAAAAATAAATAAGCAAACAAACAAAAATAAAATCATGAAACAAACACATTTATATTGTTCACTACCAGCAGCAACATAGGGAATTTATGGAACACACTTATTTCAGAATATTTCAGTCATATTTAAACGACTTTGGGATTGCTTTGTTTTTGACCAAAGAAGTGCTAGATTTAGTTGGTTATTTAGACGCAGGACTAAAATGTAACAGAACAACTGCAGACAGATTGACACACTGTTGACAGTCTGTTACGATAACCATCAGTCATTAAAGCAGTGTTAGGCAGTTTGACCTTTTCATCACGTTTCCCTGTCTTTGTTCAATTGCACATATCTCCACTTTTCACAATTTAAATATGATCTCGGATTGAATGGACTGAATGTGTTTGCATCTGTTGTTGTGTGTGTGTGTGTGTGTGTGTGTGTGAGTGTGTGTGTTTCCTATCAGAGGGAAACAGAAGCAAAGATTGTCCATAGCAAAGCAGACAGGACTGCAGGGCTCTCTTACACAACAAGTACAAAGTCCACCATTAGTACTCTTC
>JAPMUY010000626.1:110000-122500 GCA_026901105.3 Galaxias olidus | reverse complement strand
GCTACTAGAATAGGTCTTCACGAGTCATGAAAAATTCCTTAAAAACAATTCCTCTTACTCAACAGAACAGACAAACAATTACTAGAGTGATGTAGAATGAGTTCTAGAGTGATGAAGAAATGAGTTCTAGAGTGATGAAGAAATGAGTTCTAGAGTGATGTAGAATGAGTTCTAGAGTGACGTGGAATGAGTTCTAGAGTGATGAAGAAATGAGTTCTAGAGTGATGAAGAAATGAGTTCTAGAGTGTTGTAGAAATTAGTTCGAGAATATTTACAATTAAGATCGATAACAAATCTGTGACCATCAACTCGCTTGGCTTCGCGTTGATGATTGAACAAATACTTTTTTTATGGCATGTACTGTATATTTGTATTGCTTGATTAAAACAGGGCTGCAGACGGATGTCAAACAGGATGTAGACACTGTGAGAGTTTCAGCCCCTGTTAGAGAGACAGACAAAGCTCTCGCTCTGCTCCACTTAGACACAGTCCAGTTAGTGTCATCACCAGTCATGTTGGAGCATCAGTCTGTCTTTCTGTTCCCCTTCCATCCTCTCAGACTACCTCTCCCAACTCCTAGATCCACACACACACACACACACACACACACACACACACACACACACACACACACACACACAGACACAGAGACACACACACACACACACACACACACACACACACACACACACACACGCGCACACACACACACACACACACACACACACACACACACAGAGACACACACACACACACACAGAGACACACACACACACACAGAGACACACACACACACACACAGAGACACACACACACACACACACACACACACACACACACACACACACACAGACACACACACACACACACACACACACACACACACACACACACACACACACACACACACACACACACACACACACACACACACACACAGAGACACACACACACACACACACACACACACACACACCTCGTTCTTGTTCCAGATGTATTTCTTACTCTTTCTCCTCTTCTCTAACATGAACAGACCTCTAAGGGTTTAAAGGGTGAAGGGTCAGGGCTCAGTAACCTGACAGGCCCCTTTGTTTACCTGCAGGGTGCGTGCCAGGGCGGGGTTTCTGAACACTTGACCATGATTGGGCGGCCGTCCGTTGATGAGGAACTCGGCGCCCAGCTCTTTCCCAGCCTGCTGTTCCCAACACGCCCAGTGGTGCGCCGTTACCTCAGCGACGGGGAACCCTTCCTGAGCCAGTTCCATCGCCGGACATATCACTTCCTGTAGAGAGAGCTCAGCAACAGGACAAAGGAAAACACGGTCATTACCTCACAGGAAACAGGAAGCGCACGTCCCACTAGCAGGAAATACCGATGTGTGAGGTCATCTTCCTGACCTCACGTTGAACCGTTAGATCTCTGACGCAAAGCAAAGCCTGATCAAAAGAACTACAAAGCAAGATCAAAAGAACTACAAAGCAAGATCAGAAGAACTACAAAGGAAGATCAAAAGAACTACAAAGCCAGATCAAAAGAACTACAAAGCCATATCAAAAGAACTACAAAGTGAGATCAAAAGAACTACAAAGCAAGATCAAAAGAACTACAAAGCCAGATCAGAAGAACTACAAAGCAAGATCAAAAGAACTACAAAGCCAGATCAAAAGAACTATAAAGGTCAGGTTCAGTTGGTTGGTTGTGAATTTTCACACTTAGACATTAATCACAAACACGAGCTGAAAACGTTTACTGGGCTTCCAAACCTAATCCCAGCTAGCTCTAACTCTCACGCTTTTTATTTGGACAACAATTTAGTTCATGCTGTGTTTCGTCAACCAATAATGACCTTAAATAAACAAATAATAATAATAATATAAACACATTAAAACCTGTGAGCTTCAGTGTATAGGACAGTGTTTAACTGTTAGCCACTAGGGCAAAGCTAAGTGCTTAGCTTAAGGGCACATGGGCTGGAGGAAGTGACGGGGGACACCTGCTACAGTCTGAATACCTGATAAGGGCGTAACAAACGGACACGTTGTGGAGAGCAAGTCATATCATATAGACTACACATGCTTGGACTTTCTCTCACTTAAGGGATTTTAAACCAGCCACCCTTCTGCTACTGACAGGATTTATGTAGCCTTGGAGTCCCCACCTGACACACACAAATATAAACAAACACACAAACAGCCGGCGTCAACGTCCCACTGGGTGTCACCCATGGAGACCGTCACCATGGAGACCGCAGCAGGTAGTGACCAGGAGAGGACTTTCTATGCAGCGTGGCAACTCCATTACCTGGTGGCTCCCGAACAGTTCCAGAGCGTCAGCCCAGCACGCAGCAGCACCGGGTACCGTCACGTTCAGGGCATGGTGCGCCGGGATAGGGTCTCAGCACTGTAGCCACGCCCCTCCAGGAAGTCCAGCGTCTGAGCTCTGGGGGATCGGCCGCTTAAGAGGAGCAAAAAAATTAAAAAGCTAAATCAATGTTTGCTTATAACACAGTTAGTAAGCAGTTCATGGCCTTGCGTGCTGACCTGCCGTTGATCCCAGTCACCTGCCCAGTGCTCCCATTATAGAACAGACAGAAGGCATCTCCTCCCAATCCGGTGCTGCACGGCTCCGTCACCCCTAACGCTGCTGCCACAGCCACCGCAGCATCCGCAGCGTTCCCACCATGTTTCAAGATATCTGGGAGAAAGGCACACCCACCCACCCATTCAATACGAACGCTTGCACACACACATACACTCAAAATTATTCACTTCATCCACAATATTCATTCCTTAAAGATCCCTACACTGTGTTCATGCACTGTTCACACGCACTTGTGATCTTACCGTCATTCTAAACATGCAAAGCAGACTCACGGTACAACACCAGTGACCGTCCCATGCACTCACCCAAGCCAATGCCAGTGGCTAGTGGCTGACTGGACGCGACGCATCCGTGTAAACAAACAACAGGTGAACGTCGAGATGAGAACGTAATGTCGGGATTCATAATGCATGCAAATTCTGATGTCCTAAAGTAAACGGAATATTCACGGTCATCAGTGAACAACTGGACACTGACGGGGCCATGTGGCAATATGGCACAGACCAAAGCTCACTCATGTAAATTTGGTCAATAATAAACTAGCACAATAAAAAAAAAAAAATGCCATAGGCTACCATTGTGCTGTCCTGCATTGCCGACCGGTTAAGCGACTATTGATTATAATGCCGTGCAGACAAAACTAGTAGATAGTGGAGAAAAAAGACTACTTTGTTTTAATCCCGAATATTTGTGATTATTTAGCTACACTACAGTAATTCATAATAATATGAAATAAAAAAAATGTACTGGATTGTTTTGAATTTACGTCTGATTTTATTGCAAACCAGAAGACAAAGCTATGAATTGGGAATTATTCTCTGCATTATTCCCCCAACACTTTGTAGAGTACCTTCAGCAAAACAAAACAATACCAAAATGATTAAAAGCAAAAAGAAAAACGTTTAGTCTTTGCATATTTGTTATGCTATTTGATAGCAATACTACACAAATATGCACAAATACCACTCTCTTCTTTATCTCTCTTCTTCTCCCCTTCATGCACACACACACACAATCTCCTGACACAGACCCATGTGTTAATGCTAACCGACTTTTATACTATCCTCTCTCTCTCTCTCTCTCTCTCTCTCTCTCTCTCTCTCTCTCTCTCTCTCTCTCTCTCTCTCTCTCTCTCTCTCTCTCTCTCTCTCTCTCTCTCTCTCTCTCTCTCTCTCTCTCTCTCCCTCTCTCTCTCTCTCTCTCTCTCTCTCTCTCTCTCTCTCTCTCTCTCTCTCTCTCTCTCTCACACACACACACACACACACACACACACACACAGGGATGAGTTGAAGAGTTTCCAGGGGGGAAGCCTATGGTCGAAACTCGGAGCCTCAGGTCGATGGAAGGTTTGGAACAGTGGTGAATCATTAACCCGCGTGTGTGTCCGTGTGTGTTTGTGTGTCCGTGTGTGTATGTACGTGTGTGTGTGTGTCTTGTCCAGATGCTAGCTGCAGTAAAGCTGTGCGGTGACATCATGGGTGTGGGGGCCACGCATATAAAGCCCTTTTTTGTGCCTCGAACACATCCCCACTCCAGGTAGACGACTAGCAGAGCAGCTCATCCACTAGCAGGCTTAGTTTACCGTTTACCTCTGTCCCTGTTTTACGCCGTATCCATTGGGGGGCTGTCCCTATGAAAACACACTGGTGGCAGACAGACAGACAGACAGACAGACAGACAGACAGACAGACAGACAGACAGACAGGCAGGCAGGCAGGCAGGCAGACAGGCAGACAGGCAGACAGGCAGACAGGCAGGCAGACAGGCAGCCAGGCAGACAGGCAGGCAGGCAGGCAGACAGGCAGTCAGTCCAACAGACAGATCAATAGTCGGTTGAACCACTGGTCAGTAAGGATACGGCATAATGTGTTCGGGGAGCTTTGCAAAGTGTCTGGGTGTTTCCCTTCTACCTCTGGCTTTGGTGTGTCTGCTCTGCAACATCCTGCTCTTCTTCCCCGGAGGAAATGTAATTGACGACAACAACCACATCTCAGAAGAGGTCTGGTACTTTGGAGGAATACTGGGATCAGGAGTGCTGGTGAGTAACAGAAACACACACACACATAATCCAACAGCAAGTACTTGAAACACACACACTCATATAATAAAAATATTTTAAACACAAAGACACACACGTAATCCAGCCCCAAACACTTTAAACACACACACACACACACACACACACACACAGAATTCAGCACCAAATATTTTAAACACACACACACACCGATGATCTATTACCTGACCTATTATAACCCCATTATCATGATCCTCGAGTGGATGTCGGGGTGTTGCAGCCGTCATTGTAAACCGCTCACAATGGAATGTCTTAGCTCTGTTTCACAGGACACCACAGCTTGATATTTATATGGAGATAATTGTTTTCACAGGTGATGCTGCTGCGTTTGCCACTACACAAACCATAGTACAAAATATAAAAAGTTTACAAAGTAGTACGGTGATGCGAAATGTAACATTGTTATTCAATAAGCACAAAGAGAGATATTGATAACAATCTTGAAATGTTGTTGAATTCATATTTTCTTAGTTTCTACTAGTTTTGTAAGATGTTATGTGTGTGTCTGTTGGTCAGATGATCTTCCCTGCTCTGGTCTTCCTGGGCTTGAAGAACAACGACTGCTGCGGTTGCTGTGGCAACGAGAACTGCGGCAAGAGATTTGCTGTGAGAACGCACATGGACTAGACACGCACTAGAGGCCTAGAGATCTCCATCGCTCAGAAGTTGGGGCATTCTTTTGACCAGCGTTCTCACAAAGCTGGCATTGTGCTAAAGAGGCGGCCGCAGCCCCGCACATACACACACGCACGCACGCACGCACGCACGCACGCACGCACGCACGCACACACACACACACACACACCTGATCGTTGGCTGAGGCATACGTGATGCGATAAGGCATTTGTTCTGGGTCCTGGTTTGTATCCCCTCAAACTGTCACCATGATTCCCATCCTTGATCCCTGACCTCTGTAGATGCTGACCCCTGACCTCTGACCCCTGTAGATGCTGTCCTCCATCCTGTTTGCCCTGGTGGGAGTGGCGGGAGCCGCCTACTCTGTCATCGTGGCCAGTGTGGGCATCCACCGCGGGCCTCAGTGCCTCACACAGGGGAACCAAACGGACACGGCCAACGGCTCTGCTCTTATCTGGGACTACCCTTTTAATGATGGGTGAGATACGCCGTCCCCCTTCCAAATCACACAAAACCCGTTCACCAACTATACATATACAGAGACATACCTCGTATGTCATAGGCTAGGTAGTGCCTTGTCTAACTTGTCTCTGCCTCTTTCCCTAGCAGCGACTAGCTGTATAACCTACAACACCCTTTAATCAGTGTGTATTGAAACTGTTTGTAGTGATACGTCTTACCTGTCTCCCCCTCAACCCCTATCAGTGACTACCTGACAAACCACACCCTTTAATCAGTGTATTTAACCGGTTGTAACCTGCTCCATACCTGTTGGCTCCTCCCCCCAACAGCGACTACCTGTATAACCACACCCTGTAATCGGTGTGTATTAACCTGTTATAACCTGCTCCATACCTGTTGGCTCCTCCCCCTAACAGCGACTACTTGACCAACCACACCCTGTAATCAGTGTGTATTAACCTGTTATAACCTGCTCCATACCTGTTGGCTCCTCCCCCTAACAGCGACTACCTGACCAACCACACCCTGTGGTCCCTCTGCGTGCAGCCGGAGGGCGTGGTCTCCTGGAATCTGTCCCTGTGGGGGGTGCTGCTGGCCATGGGCCTCCTCCAGGTGGCGCTGTGTGCCGTGCAGGTCGTCAACGGCGTGTTAGGGGCGCTCTGTGGGGACTGCTGCGGCTGCTGTGGGGTTAGTGAAAACACGTCTTTAACAAAAACTACATTTCCCATCATCCCTTTTTTTTTTTTTATATATAAACTAACGTCTGCTATGTTTTTTTTTCAGAGCTCCTAAGAGGTTCTGAAAACGTTTTCCTGCTTTGGGAAAAAAGACGTCACCTTGAGGGAGATGGAGTTCTTTCATGTATACATTTTGTAGTCCTGCTTGAAGTGATGAACTCATGAAGGCCGGTTTGGGGGACAGGGGGTGAAGGGTCAGGGGTCAACAGTAGGTCCTTGTTTGTCTGAAACCTGGGGCCTATACTACGAACGGAGGTTAAACTACACCGATCTAACTCGGGGTTAACAAGGAAGGATTTATCTTGTGGGAACAAGTTATTTATCTTGTGCGCACTAATTATTATCTTGGGTAAGAAAATAACTTGTGCGCACAAGATAAAAAAAATATTCCTTTTGGAACTTTAGGGGCTCCGTAGAAAACGAATAGTATTAGGCTATTAAATTATAGCCTATACATGGGCTACTCCCTAAAGCACATATAGACTGTATGAATGCAATGACTTTCTAACAATCATATCAGCTGCAACCACAGAGGAAAAGCACGTTTGAGATTAGGCCTATAGGCTGTTATACTATTTATTATCTGTTCAAGTAAAGGATTTTCTAGTCTTCGTAGTATAGACCTCTGATGAACAGAAGTTCAGTCAACTGCCATGCTCACGCACTTTAAAATTTATTTACATATTTTAAAAAAACAAAATTAAGACTAAAGGTCTGGACAAACACAAAGTTACTCCGTTATCAGTTGATAATAAGATAAGATTCTCAGCACACTAACATTTACACCGCAATTGTTCAGAATAAGAACGTTAAACTGGTATCTGATGCTCTGTCACTCTTACTGTCTAATAAGCCAGTGAAGACCAACTGCTTTTACAATAAGGTAACTAGAAGAGTTAACAGTGCGCATTTATTATTAGTAATAATAATAATAATCATTATACTAAGCCTAATACAAGGGATTTATAAATGCATTTCAAGTAACTCAAGGACACTTTACAAAGGGAAAGGACTCAAAGTAAACTAATGGAAACCAATCGATATTTTCTTTTGCCCCTGATGCAATTTCAGTTGGAGGTCTGAGTTTCAGAATAAATAAGGGCGTACTGTTGAACTGATTATTATTTACTTACTTCAGATTCTATGTATACACCATTTTTCAATGGTTATTTTATTAACATTTCATTAACTTTTGAAAATATTTATATTTGTTAAATATTTAAAGCCCTAACAAAAATAGATGTACATAATAGTATGCACTTAAGAGTGTCCAGAAACGGGGTATATTTTTGTAATAATTAACTTCGTTTTCTAAAAATAGATTGTGAAGAAGTGATTAAGCAGTACAATTACAAATTGTTGATGCACAGTTAACATGCAAAGGAAACACAAGTTTAAATCAGCCATGTAAAATAAGACTCCTTCAATAGAAATGTTTGCTGTACTGAGACTGTCTTTATCACTCACACACACACACATCTGTAAGAGAATCTCAGTCTGAAAGCTGTAGAAACTTAATAGCAAACTTTTTTTATCGGATTCCTCGTGGACACGTCCTCTTCAGAACTCCCAGCATGCTTTACTCTCCAGGTCAATGTTGACTTTTTGCTAGACAAACAGTCATCCCTGTCATGTCACTCCTTACCACAGCATTTAGAAAAACACACACTCTCTCTCACACACACGGCATCCCTGTCATGCTGTTGTTCCTTATCGCAACATGTATAACTAACACACACACAGGGCCTGTTAAGCTGCTATGTCTCATAGCGGTTTATAGCTCTCTCTCTCTCTCTCTCTCTCTCTCACACACACACACACACGTGAAGCGGCTAGTTCTTATCGCAGCATTAATAACCCACAGAGACTAAGTTTTTAGGCACAGCTGCTCTGTCCAGTCCTTATCTTTGGTTTACAGCGTAGCAACCAGTCTCCCATAACCACCACGCTCTCCACACTATACCTTCTCTGAAGAAGAAAACACAGTCGAGATGGGGTTTCTTTTTTTTTAGATTTCAACAGCAGCAGCAGTAACCACTAACAACAACGAGCCTTGAGGTTTTATAACCAATTTATTAAATTTTTTCAAAACATGTTACAGTTTGTGATTTTTTTGTGTTCGTTCGCTCAAGACTTGATTCCACAAACACGTTACTGATTGCTTGATGTTGATGACATCCTTTTTGATTGACTGGAGCCTGAGCATGTGTACGGTAGAGTAGATTGGAAGATAAAGTTGCCGCGGTGACAGCGGTGGCCCGTCACAGGAAGCACCCCATAATACTTTTTAGTTCATTATAGAATATGAATGAGAAGAAAGTACAGAAAAAAGAGAAAGAAAAAAAAAAACACAGATTGGGCCTGGTCAATTATTAACTTTGTGTCCGACCGTTTCAGTTTCTGGGTCGTTGACTTCGTTCGATAGGCAAGGACGACGTCATGGATTGGCCATCTAACCTTCTCGTTATAATTCTGTGTAGTGCATTAATACTCAAAGTAGTGTGGCATATTCACGTAAAAATACAAAGTTCAAGGAGGCATGATTGCATACTGTAATATAGTACAGTACAGTACTGTGTAGTAATCTGTAGTACGGTTACAGGTATAAATGTTAGAATGGACAGAGAACTAAAAAATATGGCAACATGGGATTGGGTTTCCAAAATGGCCGACCCTTCCTTAACTAGCCTGTTAACTAGCATAGAGGCAACACAACACACTTAAACAGCTTTACTGGAAGTCGGCTTTGTTTGATGAGGGAACACACTAGTATAATGCCACCAGGGACTTAGGGAATCAACTAGATGTGTCCATGCTCCTTTCCAATTCTATGAGTGTAGCGTTGAACTCGTTAAGAGTGTTAACAGGACAACCCTTCCTCTCGAAACCGTCTGACTCAATCTCTTGTGTTTCTCTGGCTTTCTTCCATTCTCTCCTCGCTCCTCTATGTACTATCTTTCCCATTCTCTCTGTCCCCCTGCTTCAGTACTCTTCTATTGTTCTGTCTAAGCAACAAAAAATAAAAATAAAACAATATGAAGGCTAATCAAATTAACTCAAACCTGATCTGGACTGGACCGGTCCCAAACAAAGTCAACAAAATCAAAACGCTTCTTCCCTGGTCTTGTGTAGTCCAATCACATTTGATTATCGCCGTGAAGCCCCACCCACCCTTAAGAGCCCCCTCCAATCATTTTCAGTGTATGATTTCAAAAGGGACCAACACAGGAGCCTCTTCAGTTTTGTGGCCCCCTCTGTTAGGACATCATGAGCTTGGTCACGACCCACCACGAATCAATAAATCAATCAAAAGATAATCAGACTTTCTATAACAATATGAGACAATTCCCCTCCCTCTCTCTCACCTTCACTCAAAATCTCTCTGTATATTCACCTGCTTCTATCACATAATAAATGTCTCTCTCCATTTCATTGCCTCAGTCCTAACCTCTCCACAAGATAAACCACACCGTCACCGTGGAGACAACCGACCACGCCAACCGGTCGCGGTGGGACACATCAGTTCACCAACAAAAGTTATGAGTTAACCAATCACACACAGTCGCCGGCATATCAACAGGCATGGCTAGAGATGAGTTGTCAGGCAACACTACCGCCACAGGAAATACATGATAACAACATAACACGACGCCAGCCCATAATACTTTAGTCACTGTCAGGCTACTGCAGATGCCCCGGAGCAACGTGACTTGACCCTTGTATAAAACATTTTTAAAAAAGCAATTGAGACATTATAAAGCCATAACAAAATTGTTAACCAAAGGCAAAGTCTGACATTCTGATTGGTTAGCCAGGCTCCAATATGCTCAGTTGATCAATCTTTACTTCCTGGGCTGAGCCTTTTTTTAGCACAGATCTGATTGGAGTGCTATTAAATTTTTTTCTAAACGACCAAAAAACACCCTAAAATCTCTATGAAATAAAAAGAATCTTAGCTTTGGATACATAGTAGAAATGCAACCTCTATATAAGTCCTACTGTCACGCCGCATCAGAGTACAAAAGATTATAAAAGGCTAGTCTAGTTTGATCATGAAGACTCTAGATGTTCACATGGCTACACTTTCATCTGTAAAACAAACAAACGAATACAATTCTCTTTTCAGATCAACAGGAATACATTTAAAACACTTTAAAGCTTTGATATATTGCAAAGAGTCTTCATAGGAAACATTATTTGGTAAAAAAAAACGTAGTAGAAAGATAGACATATCGCTTTGATCTGATTGGCTGGTGAACTGTTTGTTTACATTCACATACATCATGAAAAATGGGAGAATATTGATACTGTATCCCCCGTTGTGCTAAAACTTAAAAAAGAAAAACAACTGCAAAGCAGTTAACAGAACAAGAGGCCATTTTAAACAAGCGGCCATCTTAGAACTACAGTAACCGAGGCAACAGCTCCCTCTGCTGGGCACACGGAGCTGCTGCTGATGCTGATGCCATGCAGAAGTGGCCGTGCGTTCCTTTCTGCACGTGCCGCGCGAGTGTCTGTGTGGAGACCATTTGAAGTACGATAAAAGAAACGGGAACCAGAGACTTTCGTAGATATGATGACTGGTCTGGGAGTCTTCACTGCAGCTATAGCATCTTCCAGAAGAACAACCTACTCTTCCTCCTCCATCTGAACCTCCACCTCCTCCTCCTCCCTCTCCCATGGCGAGTCAGGCTAGCGTCACTTAGCTCTGACCCTGCTAGTCCCTTAGCCAGGCGTCTCCATGACAACACTGCTCGTCAACATGTCCAGACGAAGACAGACAGCACAAGCAGAACACTGATATACGGATGACAGCGGAAAGGCAGCACAGGCAATCAGAGTCACAAAGACCTGACGCTTAAGGGGCATTAGTGTGTGTCTGTGTGTGTGTGTGTGTTGGAGTGTGTATGTATGCGTGTGTGTGTCTGTGTGTTGGAGTGTGTATGTATGGGTGTATGTGCGTCTGTTGGAGTGAGTGTTCGTGTGTTGGAGTGTGTATGCATGTGTGTGTGTCTGTGTGTCTGTCTGTGTGTTGGAGTGTGTATGTACGCGTGTGTATGTGTGTGGTGGTGTGTGTTTATTTACGAGTGGCTAGCTTGATTTATAAAATGCTTAACGAATGCAAGAAAAAAGTGAAAATTAACCCATATGTGTGTTTGTATCTCTGTGTTAGCGTCTGTGAGTGAGAAAGCGTGTCTTTGAGTGTGTGTGCGTGTGCGTGCATGTGTGGCTGTGTGTGACAGTGTGAATGAGTGTGTGTGTGTGTGTGTGTGTGTGTGCGTGTGTGTGCGTGCGTGTCTAGAGCCAGGTGAGGAAGGGTTCCGTCTTGCTGAGGACAGACTCCACGTCGTTGAGAATGGGCATAAGGTCGGATCCCTCCAGCGTTCCCAGGTCCACATTGGTTCCCGGCAGAGAATCCAGGAAGTCTGGGAAGCGGCTGGGCTGGTGCTGCGCTCCACTGGGCATGCTCAGACCGCCCACAGCCAGCGCATCACCTAACACACAGAGACGCCATGTGATTGGTTACACACTCAACTACCAACTACTCACTATGGTGGTTCAGTGTTGTGTATCCACAATGTTTGTCATGCTCTATGTATGGATGTGTGTGTGTGTGTGTATGTGTGTGTGTGTGTGTATGTATTTCGCTCATGTTATGTGAAACTGTAGTTAGTGTGTGTGTGTGTGTGTGTGTTAGTACTTCTCTATACCAGAAGCACATGCCCCCTCAATAATTTGAGACAATTGTTTGAAATCAAATCCGTAGCCAAGGCTCGAAATTAGCAGTAGCAATGGTAGCAAAATGGTTGCTAGCCTACAACCTATTTCACAGCAAAATGCAGTGTTTTTTCCCACTTCCAGTTCCTCTACACCATTACATAAAGATCGGTGTGTGTGTGTGTGTGTGTGTGTGTGTGTGTGTGTGCAGGTATGAGTGTGAGTGTGTGTGTGTGTGTGTGTAGGAAGAGGTGTGTCCCTACCCGTGT
>JAPMUY010000626.1:55000-100000 GCA_026901105.3 Galaxias olidus | reverse complement strand
CCCCTGAGTAGCTGTTAGTGTGTGTTAAGTAACATAGGTACTCCCAGTTTTTACCCCTGAGTAGCTGTTAGTGTGTGTGTAGGTACTCCCAGTCTTAACACCTGAGTAGCTGTTAGTGTGTGTGTGTGTGTGTAGGTACTCCCAGTCTTAACCCCTGAGTAGCTGTTAGTGTGTGAGTAGTTACTCCCAGTCTTAACCCCTGAGTAGCTGTTAGGGCTTCTCTTGGCTGTGGGACGATCTTTAAGGATGGAGCCTCCAGAGACAAAGCCAACAGGCCCCAGTCTGGGGCGGGCACATTTAGGGCTGGTTTTATGGGGGCATATTGAGGAGGGGGACCTCCTTAAAAACTTGATTATGAAAGTAAGACCTAGGTCTATTAAAGACAGACTAACAGTTAACAAATTTGACTTTTCAACCATGTTGTGTGTGTGTGTGTGTGTGTGTGTGCGCAAGGGCTCTGCTGGCAATGACTAGGTGATAGGTTGTAGAAGGAGATAAACATTCCTCCTCCTCCTCTTCCTCCTCCCTGTCTCATCGTGGGTCCACAGAAGAGTTTCTGTAAGTGACACAACAGCTCCCTGTCTCCCTCCCTCCCTCCCTCTCCCTCTCTCTCCCTCCCTCTCTCCTCCTCTCTTCTCTCCATCTCCTCCCCCTCACAGGCTGGTGTTTAGGCTTGCTATGAAAGCCCAGGAGCAATACCATATATTAAAAACCAATATCAAACGTTAAAAAGAAGATTAAAAAAGGACGCCTATTGCAATCTCCTTAACGCCCTGAACGTCTTTTTTTTTTATCAGGGATCCACATAGACACAGTGGAGGTGGGCCAAAGAGGTCAGAGGTCACACACTCTGCAGCCTATCAGCTCTCTCCTAAACACGGCTTCCATGGTAAAGGAACTTGTCAGTCCATCTTTCTCATTATAAGGAATCTAGCGCAGGAAAGCAGCACTTTTTAAAAGCCACGCTCAGCAATGACAGACACATTCAACCTCTTATAACCATGGCAACGACCATGTCCTGCTTTGTACAGTTAGAGAGGACATCCCACCCATGCATCAGCCTTAGTAGTACAAAGTTCTCTGCAAGTTGAAGATACGGAGAACATCAATTCGGTCTCGCTGCCGTTGACCCCCACTGTGATCCGCTGTTCAGTTAGTGTAGGAGCAGGACTACAGGTAGGATCTCCATCCTCCATCCTCTTACAACCATGTGGACATTTATATTTCTGCTGTTGAGCAGACACTTTTGTCAAAAGCCACTTACAACAACGAGATTAAAAGGAACAGTCACTCGGGAGCAATTTGGGGTTAAGTGCCTTGCTCAAGGGCACACTACTGGTGGTGTTCCCAGGTGGGATTTGAACTCATGACCTTTTGGTCACCAGGTAGCAGTCCTACCAACTAGGCCCCCATTATCCACACAACCCTCCCCACACACACACACACACACACACACACACACACACTCAGCTGCACAGCCAGGGGCTCGGGACAAGCACAGACAAGCCTGCACACATACCCACCCACCCAGCCACACACACACAGGAGAGAGAGAGAGAGAGAGAGAGAGAGAGAGAGAGAGAGAGAGGGTGGGGGGGGGGAGTAGTAATGAATGAGTTTTAGCTGACTGAGGAAAACAAAGACAAAAACACACAAAGCTTAGTCACATGGGGCACTAACCAGCACCGGTCCTCCCTTGATAGAGTAAGGATTATCGAATGACAACTACTGCAACTAATACCACTACGACTGCCGCTATGCTATTAGCTACATCTATGAGATTATTAACGTGGCACTAGGAATAGGCTACTACATGACCTCTATCATTTTTATATGAGCAATAATACAAACAGAAAGGACCACACAGCTATTAGTAATATTACTATATAGATGAGTAATATGTGTTTCTTTTCCCGCTAGTTACAGGCCAGGCAGAGGTCAAGACAGAGCCGAGGATGATGACGTCACTGGGGTCACATAAATTCACATGAACTGTGTTACGATTCTATAATCTGTATTTATAAACAAATATATAAATATATTTCCGATTATTTTTTTAATAGCCTACTCAAATACTTACTTATTACTATTTAATTGCGTTTTTCAGTTTTAAATGTTAAAAATGTAAAATGGGCATAATGAATAAAGCATCCTGACCCTGCAGCCCTGTTTTGTTCATGACTGTGGAAAACAGTAAGCTATAGTTCAGGCAAAGCGTGAACGGAAATGAACTGATTATATTACACTAATAAGCTACATTATGATAATGACGGAGATAAAGATAGGTTGTAGTAGTACAATTAATTACCATGTGATTTTTCTTGAGTACAAAACAGCTATTCAATCAATTGCTGCTGTGACGTAATCAGTGGGGCCAAATCTCTTCATCTATATTTCGAGAATTCCTCAACATAGTTACGACTAGACAGCTATAATTATTGAAAAACAAATTTTCTATGACGCTTTATGAATTACCCAACTAAAAGCCACATCAATTACTAACAGTGGTCGAATTTGGCAATAAATGCAGTAGCCTAGTAACCTAGTAACTAAAATTAGGGAAAGTGCGGAGGAATGTCGTAAAGTGAATAAACTATTTTCGTTTTTTGTTACTTACTTCAGAAAGTACTTTTGTCCGTTGGAAGTGTAGGCCATCTCCCAGCCCGGCGGTAGGGCCAACTCCTCCGCTACGTCAAACGACTGGTGTCGGATGTGTGAGTGGTGGACCGGACTTGGGGTCGGGGTCCCGGGAGTCCCGAGCTGCAGGGAAGCAGGTGAGGAGTAGGAGCGGACGTGCTGCACAGGCAGCCGGGGCGGATGGCTGCCGGAGTCGGTGCTGGACTGTCTGGAGTGGGATCCGGAGTCAGGCTCCTTAAAGAAAGATTCCGGTAGATGTTTTTTTCGCCAGGAGCTCGGTTTCGGCTTCATTACAGAGTTAAAAAGGGCCTCAAGATCCGTGTCGGAGTCCTGAGCGACATGAATAACATGTTGGCCGGGCATGGGTTGGTGAGGAGAGTGGTTCATGTTGATTATTAAAAACACAAAACCGATCAACACAGAAACAAAGACAGGAGGAAAGTTTTCAGCAGACAGCTCGGGCCTGTCAGAATGTCCTCCCTGCGCGGCGGCTCCCAAATCTCTCCCAGACACTCCTCTCTCCCTGCGAAAAAAAAAAACTTTTCTCTCCGTCCTGCCGTCAGTTTCGCCCTAAAAAACTTTCCGACAGAAAAAAAAAGTGAACCTGCAATAAGCCCCCCTACATTACAAAGTTGTTTCGATGTTTTCTCTTCGTCGCACCGACTTCTCCGCGTTGTTTTTTTCCGCCAGACCACAGCTCCCGGACTGAAGTTAGTAAACTAGATTTCCTCCGACTGGGTGTCAGCGGGATTCATGAATATGAATGAGCTGATTAAGTGGGGGGACTCGGGGAGTGTCGGGACTACAGAACAATCTTAAACAGGGTTAACCCATAGCCCACAAAAGTTTCCTGATGAATTTACCATAATAAACAACAAGTTGTTTGAAAGAAAGCGGTGCTTCGTCGAAGTTTACTTGTTACTTTTTGTCCCACTAAGTTTCGGGAAAGAGCGCTAGACCAGCTTGTTCAGTTAGTCAATCTCAGCTGTCGCACTACGCCTGCCCGTTTCATTCGGGTCACTCCGCTGTGGGGTGAACAAAGTAGGCCCCGCATACACACAAGCACATCATTTCAGGCCATTTGAGGAGTGTAAAAAACGAAAACAAAAATAAAAACACAACATATTCAAGTCAACTGTTGCAATACTCTGTCAGAATGCAATTGTGTGTGTGTTTGCGAGAAACAGAGGAGAGATGTTACTGTGTGTGTGTGTGTGGAGATTAATGTGTAGATGCTTTCATTCACATATTTTGTGTTATATTCAGTTCAGAATATATTTTAACCATCAGGCTCCTACATGACCTGAATTGAATAACATTTGAACTAATAATATAACTTTCAAAACACACTCATAAGCTCATCTGTCAAGTACAAAAAAAAGAGGAAAGAGCGACATCCACCCTGTCAGCACTCTAACATTGGACAGCTTCTGACAAAACTCAACTCTTAAATTGGGGATTAAAAAGATTTGTTCTCTCTTCTAAATTATTTCAAATTCTAGAACTCTGTGAATGAATTAGAAATGGCCCATTTTGAGCCCCATCATGGAATTGCTTTCATTTTGTCAGTGTTGTCTAATAATTAATTCGGAGGTTTTAATATTTAGTCGCTATAAAATCTGCTCTAGATTAACTTTTTAGCGTTTTATGTTTTCTGTGAGGTTGTGCCAACCTCCACCAGGATTGGGTTCTGAGCTGCAGCTGTCCTGAAAAGGTCAGGTGTTCAGAAGGCACACGCGCCATGGTAACCGGAACCTTTGATGGAGTGGAACATGGCATGGTTCTGCAACAATGTAACCACATTTCCACCCCGCATATCAATACAATACATGAAAACATATCTCAGAAACTTTCATCAATCTAGTTCTATTACTCGAACGCAACCAAATGCAGTACATTGGTATGCACAGTGCAAACACTTCATTTGAAAGACATGGGAGTCAACAAGTCACTGCCCAGAACAACGTCATAAAAGTGATCTTTGATTCACACAGAAAGTTAAGAAATAAGTTAACGCTCTTCTTCTCATTCAGGAGGAGTGATGGGAGGATAAATATACACACGCTCAGCGACTCACTCTGGTGTTAGCAGTCACACAGATAGATCTTTTTTCTCATGCACACACACACACATGCATCTGTCAGAGAAAAACAGTTGACTCCCCACACAGTCAGACACACACAGTTCCTCCCCCCACCCTGAGAAACCCACCTGTCTGAGCCTCCCTGACCTCGTGCTGCTAAAGAAACCTCCCATACTGATCTGCCTGTCTGACTCAAGACTCACTGCATGTCTGTCTGTCTCTCTGTCTGTGTGTGATTCCGACAGCCCCCTCTATATCTGCACTTGGCATGCCCAGATAATCAAAACAAAATAAGAGATCTTGTGTATCTATATGATTTGATATCCATGTATCTGTATTGCTGCCGGCTCTAGCGATAGCTTTAGATAGTGTGCTCCTTCTGAATAGGTTAGGTTGAACAGAGACTACACTAAAGAAAATGCTGTTAGAAGAGGGGGAAAATACACATGAACTACGTTTGTGTCAGAATTAAGACAGCACACTAAGTTGGATTGCATAAAGGCCATACACTATGTAATGTTAGGTAGGTCACTAGGTAATAATAATAAACTATGCAATGTGAGGTAGGGGTCAGGTAATGTTAGCTATAAGCTACATTGGCTAAACAAAGCGGAAAGGAAGTAACCTCAGCAGTAAAGCTGCTGGCAGGAAGTAGCATCAGTGAGGCCACGGCACGATGTAGGAAACACCTTGTTCAGGTCCAGCTCTGTTCCTGGCAGCAGCTGGACTCATGTGCGATTGTGTTTCCCCCTATGACTGATTCTAGTGTTAACACTGTAGTGGAGATGATGGGGAATATATCTCTCTCTCTCTCACCATTTCACTTCCTATGTCTGAACACAAAACAAAGGAGAGGAAACTGCAGTTAACAAACTTTATTTCAAGTCAGTTGATACTAGACTAAAGAAAAATAAATAAAAACCTCATACAATCCTTTTGAATGTATGTATGTATATATATATATATATACATACAGTACTGTGCATACGTTTTAGGCAGGGGATGCTGTTTTGAAGGCGAAGGGTGGTCACACCAAATGTTGATTTGATACAGATTTACTTTTCCTTCACTTTGTATTTTATGATTTGTTAAAAAAAATAAACAATTAACATTTATCCTTTTATGTTTTGTTTTTTTCTAACTTTAAAGACATCACACCTGCCTAAAACCTTTGCACAGTACTGTATATATATATTTATATATATATATAAGGCCACAGTATAAAAAGCATACAATAATTTGAGTACGGAACTTACTCATCGTGGTACTACTGAGGAGTAATGGTTCACAGTAGGACCATGTTAATCAAGACCCCTTGACAACAGGGATATTTTCAGAACACAAAAAGGTTTTGGGAACTGCAAAAAAAAAAAAGGCAATACTTATGCATACCAATAATCATAAACATTTACGCGTTTAAGTATTCATAAATTCTTTTGATTTGCTTAAAACATAACAGTTAATACCAATACCAACTAAATAAGCAAAATTAATAAAAACAACAATAGAGCCTGTCAAGATCAGCTTAGCTTCACGTAGCTAGGCTATAAGGAGGAATTGAGTCACCGCTCATTTTGTTTGGCTAATCGGCCTGTTTTTAGAAATGTGTCAATGGAATCAGCAAGGTTCTAATTTAGTTGTTTACTCTAGCTGCAGGTCAGCAGTCTATGTGCTGCATCAGTGCAGAGCTTTCCCTCTCTCTCATGGTCCCTCATCAACCAGACACAAGCAACTTCATCGCAATAAACCCCCCAGTTGATCTCAGGTGAGAGCTGCCAGTTTTCAGAACAGATCCAACACAAGCTATAATGCATTGCAGACATAACCCTAAGGCTAAGACATTGCCCTGTCACTTTTGAAAATGCTGGTTAAATAATGCTGCTTATGTTGGCACATTATATCATGGTAAAGTACTCTAGTTTCTATGATTAACACACACCTTTCAGTACTGGTCTCAGTGCAAAATATTGATTAAAAAACCACTGGGACTCAACCTCAATATATAATTTCTTGATTCAAAATAGCAGGCCCTGATTAAAGAGTAACACCAGACAATTTAAACAAAAACTGTTTAACTCAAATAATAGCGATTAATAGTACTTGCCAGAAACTACATTGAAACTGTTGTCGATGTGGTTCATAAAGTACATCTATTGTGACACCACCCTCAAGCTTATGAGGGACTCAAGAAAAGGAGAGTATCGCAACATCATCAGTAGGGGACTAGAAAACCTATTGTTTAGTAACCTGGCACATGGAGTCAGCCACTACCATGTTTTACGAGACATGGGACCCTCTGAATGACTTTGCTATACTGACCAAAATGTTCTCACTCTCCTTCAACCAATCCCATGGTTAGTTAGCTACGGCTACAACCATGGCCATTCAACACCACAGTGCATTTTATATTATTGTTAGTAAGGTCTATACAGAGGGAAGGTATCCTCGTTTAATTTCCCCTCACTGGCATCCTTTAACCATCACTACTCAAACCATTGGACACTTTACAACGGGCCAAACTCTAATGTAGATATTTCTCACAGGGCTCTACATATGGGAAACCCTTTTTGATGTTACACAAGGATCTGGTTGTGGGTAACACTATTTGATGTTGCGCAAGATGCGCCTGGCGTGGTTGCTTTTGAGCGCGTCGAGGGCGCCCTCTAGTGAACTGATGAGGTGTAGCAGGGTGGCTGGGTCGGTCTGGAGTACTCTCGCGCTCTGCTTCCCGTTGGAAGAAAGCTCCAAACGCATCGTTACCGTGGGAACCACCTGCTGGCGCAGAGCACGGCTTGCCAACTGGAAGGGGTTTAGTAGACACATAGTTAGAAGATTATCACTGTTAAAACCATGTTGTAAATTTAGGACAGTGTTAATCTGTAGGAGCAGTAGAAGTTTTACTCCACATTTCATGTGCCCACAATACCAAAGGACCCTTGATGTTACATTGAAGGGGGTAAAAATTTGTATTGCACACTATGCCAAAATTAGCAAAAATCACAAACAAAAATAGCCAGCTGGCTAGTAACAAACTCTTTGAGGTCATTGGCCTGCTTCCTATTAACCCCATTAACACACTCAGATTGAAGTTCAAATTAAATACGGGGACATTCAAAAATAAGCGTAGGATCTTTCCTCTACACTAGGCATCTTACTGTTGAGCTTACCAGCACATCCAGTCTCCACTCCAGGTTTCTGTAGTGTGGCAACGCTGGGGTGAGCTGCGTTAGCGTGGAGCGGATCTCGGGGCGGTTGGCCAGGTACAGCTGCAGCAGAACCCCGTTCAGTTCCTCACTGAACCCCAGAACCAGCACAGAGTCCTGGAAGTCAACCTCCGAGATCTACAACAAAACACAGACACAGTATACACTGTCTGTGAGTAGACCTTAGATTGTAGTTTCTAAATGGTAGCTTGTGCAACGATGGAGAAAAATGTCAATATCAATCCATTGTGTGCAGAGTCGCTCTGTTGAGGACTGCCTGATGCAGGGTTTTGCATGGGACAGGCCGTATAAACTGTGTTTTATTTTTCCATTTCCCTCCATGTAAACTTCGAGATGATGATCTTTGGCATCAGTTCAGTCAGTCAACCCTGTATAAATAAAATTATATTGTGTGCGTGTTCCAGAATGCATTCTCACCATTAGTTTTGAGCTCTCTGTCAGCAAGTACATCAACCCCTCCACGCCATGTTGAATCGTCTCAACGGCAACACCCAGCTTTCCTGCAACACACAAAGCTCATCTCTAAAGTCGTTATAACAGCAATGCACTGTCTCGGAGATACTATCTGTGGGTTAGGTAACCAATTCATTCCATACGGGCAGCGCCTTCGTAGATTTTAGGACTGGCTCCTTTCCGCAAGAACTCAACAGCTATGCGCCCAAACTCTCCCACCACTGCAAAAAAAACAAACAGGTTTTAACACACCCTGTGTAGCTCACAACTAGGCAAACATAAAAAAAAAAAAAATCCTAACACGTTACTCTAGCAGACGACTGATTCAACGATTTAGCTTCCAACGCTAACCAATCACTGACAGTGTAAACAAGTTTGTGTACCTGCGGCATCCACCTGTAGAAGAAACGACAAGTGCTCCTTGTGCTCGTCTGATAACACCAGCAGCATGGTTACTTACAGCTAATTAACGTATATATAAAAATAATATTTACTCCAAGTTCCTAAAACCATTTAGCTAGCTTAACGGCTCAAATAACCACGAAAGCTAGCAAATGAAAGTCACATGACCATTATGTGCACCGCTAGATATAAATGTTCGAAGGAAACAATATCACTGTGTTTAGTTCCACACACTGATGACTGATGTGCTTGAGCAACAGGGGCGGTTTATAGGGTTGTCTATCCAAACAGCGTAATGTGAGAAATGGAAGAATTACACGTTCTAATATGGAAAACATTTATTATGTATACAAAAAATATTTCACTTGTAAGGGTATTAAAAATCAATAGTACTCACACAGGCATTTGGCATGCTCTCTCTCCCCTCCCCCCAAGGTAGTGAGTGGCAAAGTAAATCATTGGTGCTATGGCTCATTATTAATTCACAACTTAAGTTTGAATCCATGGTATAGTGTTGCCACGGAGCCGAGGGTACATTACCCCAACAGCAGGACGTAGAAAACAGGGGCCACGGTTACTTTCTTAACTCCGCTGGTCTCAACATCTTTCTGACTCGCATGAATTATCAAATTACTGTTTTTATGACGCATACTGACTCGACACCATCCATGTTTGATACAATGGCCTTAATTGACCATTGCCTTTCGGTGTCTGGCCCATACGAAGCTGTTCTACACAGTTCTGAGAAAAAAGTATATTTTATAGTATCAGAAATGACTGTCATTTATACAAACACTTAGCCTGCCATTACACCCACCCTGATAGCATGAAAAACAAATAAAATGTAAACCAATTGATTACATTTACAAACGAACCTATCAACATAAGAATAAGTGACAATGCAATGCACTGTATATAAAGACACACAAAAAAAGAAATTCTGTTTCCCAAGACAATTATTTAAAATTTGAGGCAACTTGTGCATCAATTCATTTCAAGATTGATGGCTGATAAGCATCGACAACCCAAACTCAATGCTTCCTTACGTCATTATGACAGTCTAATCAGGTCAACAGAGGCCCCGCCTACATTCATTCAAGGGGGTGGGGCTTACTCTGCTCCTCACCCGTTCAATAAAAATAACTGATTTCATTTTCAACAATCACACTTGTTTGAGAAACATCACTTTTGAAAAGACAGAAGAAATATGTTTGATATATATAAATCCAAATATATATATATATATATATATATATATATATATATATATATATATATATATATATATATATATAAAAAATCTAATGATTTAATACCTCAACAATGACAGTGTCAGACCAACCACGCAGAAGAGACAGATGAATGGTTTACTCCAACCGATTTAAATCATCTTTGGTTTTTTGGCTAAACAATCTGGTCATACGCCTTATCAATACGGTGACCTAATCAGTCAGTTTCTACTAACTTTACACTTTAGACAAAATCAAGGACATCAACCTACATCAAATCTAACACACCCTAGCTGTCTCTTGCACGATGATCTGACCTGTTCTACAGACAGTGGGCATGTTTGATATCCACTCCTGTCCAGCCAGGCAGTTCAGGGCAGATCTCTCTAGTATGAGGCTAGGTGTGTGAGGTGGTGTAGAGATCTACCCCTGCTTGCAGCTTAACTTGACTGGAGAAAAGGGCATTCGGGGGCAACAGGGGCAACACGTAGCCAGGTTACATTCCTTATTATTTCCTAATTGAATGCGACCAGAGTTACACCCCTATGCTTCCTGGAATGCTCCCTCATGTGATTTCAAACAGACCCAACTATCTTACATGCGCTAACGTTATCAACAGTTAGCTGTCAGTTAAAACATTCTAGAACACATGATTGGAAGATAACGTGGCATGAGCTCCATAGCTATTGCCTACGTTGCTTAATGTGACGGCAGCAGTCGTCGTCATCTACCTACATCGACCGCTGAGATCGATTATGAATTGTATTTATCTAAACCCTTGATCCAAGTTTTCTGTATTGCCTCGAAGCTTGTTATATGAATCATACAATATTTAAAAGATGCAGTGTGTAAGTCTAGAGAACTGGGCAAGAATTTCAATCGCAACAGCCCAAAAAGCCAACCTGCTAAGACATGATCGTTGGCTAGGTAAGGTCCAAATGCTCTGACACAGCCGTGCTCTTAACAAGGAGCGTGCACGCAAGGTGGTCCTGATTGGTTAGTTTTTTGAGGGCTTCCAAAGATTTTTGAGAGGTTGAACACAAGGCATAGGGCACTCCTATAGAGTGCATCCTCTCTCAGAACATTTGATTTACTGATATCTGCCAGGAGGTAGATAAACGTAAATATTAACTACAAATATTATTTTTGATAGAACCTTACATACTGCACTTTTAATTTGTCCAATCTGCAGAGAATGCAAAGAGGTGATTAGGAGAGGCTAGAGATTAATCTTGTGAGCCTGATAGGGAATTATAAAAAATGTCATTATGAGCCGTTGATTGACACTTGTGGTTCTACAGCAATGCTTTTAAGATAAAAAAGTTTAGTTTTTTTTACCTGCACTCCCTTATATGGGCGTACCACAAATCGAGCCAAGCCAATAGAAAGGAAAACACACCTTGGCCCTGCAGTTTGATGTCATAGACCCCACCTTCTGTTATAAAACCCTGAATCTAAGGCCATGTCCACAGGTAGCAGGGTATTTTTAAAAACTGAGGGTTTTTTCCCTCGTTTTAAAATAAAAAATCTCCGTCCACACGAAAACGCAAAAAAAAAAAAACGCTGTCAAGAGAACGCCAAACCATGTTGGCCAATCAGAAGCCCGAGGAAAAAAAAGTGCATCTGAGGTTACCAAGGCAACCATTGACAGCTGACAAGGACATATCGGTGCACACTCTGATGTAACAAAGGAAAAACCTCCGGCTTTAATCATTTTTGCTATCCACACGTAAACACGGAAAACGGCGTTTAAAAAAAAACAAAAAACTCCACCCTGGCCGGTTTTTTCCAAAACCTCCGTTTTCAGTGACAAAAAATGCCGTTTGAGCGTGGGCAAAAGGCCACATCGGATAAAAAAAACCCTCAGTTTTCAAAAATCCCCGGCTACGTGTGGACAGGGCCTAAAGCTCATGTTGTTTTCTTTCCAAACAATAACATCGAACTCATAATTTCATTTCAACAGCATGATTATCTCTCTGACTGAGAGAGGCAGTGAGCCTGGCTTAGGGGGGGGTCAAGGGTCAGGTATCTACACAGCATCAGGATGGGTTGACGTCGCGTCAAGCCCAGGCAGTTTACGCCCATCCATGTGTTACATAGAGACCATCTTAGCATCTTCGTCACCAGAGCAGGATGTGAGGTGTGCGTTTTTTTTTTTTAAATTGAGTGTCCAAAGTTAATTTATAAGCAGGTCTGGCGTTGTCACGGTTACCAGTTCGTTAAAATCCAGGTCCTTTAGTCACACTGGCTTAGAAATATGAATAGACAAACACATAGAAAAATATCTTGATTGGCTCTTAAAAAAATAAAAAATAAAAACGAGCCAAGTTAAGAAATAGCTAAAAGAGCGGAGTCTTCACATGATGGAACACTCTCTGGATTCCCTCTTCCTTCCCTGTATGGAGGGATGAAAAGAAGGAGTGAGAGAAAGAGGGGAGAGAAAGACAGGGAGAGATAGACAAGAGATGGAGAGAGATTGGATTAGTCGTACCCAACATACTACTTTTCTTTCTTTCTTTCTCCTACACCTAATGACATGGTTTCCACTGTAGAGCCCATGCATATGTCATTTGATTTGGCCTCTTCATTATCAAACAAAATAAGTACAATATCAAACTTTTTAAATTCACATAATAACTTTCCTTGCTACAGAAAAAGAGCAAGAGTTTTGTTTAATATTGGAATATTTTTTTGTTTGATTCTAAAGAGATGAATCTAATTCTAAGTCAACCAAACATACCAATAGCAATGCTGTCTTTTTAAATACCAATTTCATAGGTTTACAATCATATACAGCAGAATCTTCCTTATTATAATTTTGGTAAAATATGACAACAAGTTGAAAGCACAGTTTAAGCCTGCATTCCGATTCAAACTATTAAGAAGACTTGAGTAAACAGACTGACCTCTCCTCCTTCCTCGTCCTCCTCCTCTTCCTCGTCCTCCTCCTCTTCTCCGTTCTCCATCTCTACCTGGGTCCTGGTGACGGTTCTCCGAGCCACCTCCTGGTCACACAGAGGTACTGCAGCGTTAGGACACCGCAATATACTGTACAACTACATACACATACACACACAATTACATAAAAACACACGAATACATACTTACACGCAATAACACAAAAAACACAGACAGCAACAAACACAGAACTAAATACAAAACACACAGGTATGATTTGTCAGAACTTCCACATCCCTGTCAATCAGAAGACCACATTACCAGGACAGGAGGCACTTGGCTATCAGGAAGTCAACTTTTAACAGAAACATGTTCCAATAGTTGGGACTCAACCAACGGTTGGTGTGTGTTTGTCTCTGGGAAAGATCAACATCATTGTTAAAACCCTCTCTTTTAAAACCCATAGGGTCACCCTGCAATTTAGCTAACTAACTTCCAAATGCTGGCTGTTCCTTTAAACATAACCTCCTCCCTCCCCTAACTCTCCTCTCCTCTCACCTCTCCATCAGAGTTAACCAGGGCAGTGATGATGTCATTTCCTATCCCCCAAGAAGCTTGGCTCTTCCACAGCAGGTCGGAGGGGGGGCTGTGAGCCACTCCGGCGTCCGCACCCCACACCTGAACACACACACACACACACACACACACACACACACACACATTATTCTTCCATTTTCTTAAAACTACAGAATACTAAAAGTTAAATAACTTAAATGATACCTTATAGGTTAGTGGTTATCATTATATATATATATATACACACTGTGCGTGTGTGTGTGTATATATATATATATATATATATATATATATATATATATATATATATATATATATATATACACACACACATGTATATATATATATATATATTATTAGGTTATTTTATGCTCTTACTGTGACAGTCCGTCCAGTCGTGGGTTAGTTAGTAGGTTGGTTATTTAGTCAGTACTGTAGTTGGTTTAAACAGGGACTCTTACTGTGACAGCCTGTCCAGTTATTGGTTAGTTAGTTAGTTAGTTAGTTAGTTAATTGGTTGGTTATTTAGTCAGTACTGTAGTTGGTTTAAACAGGGACTCTTACTGTGACAGTCCTTCCAGTCGTGGATTAGTTAGTTAGTTAGTCAGTTGGTTATTTAGTTAGTACTGTAGTTGGTTTAAACAGGGACTCTTACTGTGACAGTCTGTCCAGCCTTCAGGTTGTATTTAGGAGAGAACTTGTAGACGATCTCTTCTCCTCCATCCACCTGTCTCATCAGCCTCCAACTGCCTAGAGGTTGGTCCTACACACACACGCACGCACGCACGCACGCACACACACACACACACACAAAACAATTAAATACAATACATCTCAGCATATTACAGTGTTATGGACACTAAGATATCAGAAAGTATTGTATCTTATGCAGGTTTGTGTGTCTTCCCTGTGTGCTTGCATGTTCAGTTCAGTTAGCCAGGTAAATTCTGTCCTTGTGTGTGTATGTGGTGTGTGTGGCTAAGTAAGTCCATAGAGTCTGTCTCTTTAATGTGTGTATGTGTGTGCACCTTGTCGATGTTGCTGGTGAAGGTGTGTCTGTGTACCTTGTTGGTGTCATTGGTGAGGGTCAGTGTGTGTGTGTGTGTGTGTGTGTGTGTGTGTGTGTGTGTTTGCACCTTGCCGGGGTCGTTGGTGAGGGTTACTGTGTGTGTGTGTGTGTGTGCACCTTGCCGGGGTCGTTGGTGAGGGTTACTGTGTGTGTGTGTGTGTGTGTGTGTGTTTGTGTGTGTGTGTGTGTGTGTGTGTGTGTGTGTGTGTGTGTGTACTGTGTGTGTGTGTGTGTGTGTGTGTGTGTGTGTGTGTGTGTGTGTGTGTGTGCACACCTTGTCGGTATCATTGGTGAGGGTCACGGCGTTGCCCTCCATGTCCGTAGGGGAGATGGTGATACTGCCACTAGCTGTCGCTTCCTCTGACATCAGCAGCTGGCCTGCAAGCCCCGCCCCTTCCTCCTCTTCTATCTGAACAGTCATCAATCAATATAGAAAATCAATATATCCATCAATCAATACCAACCCCAACCCAGAGTGAACGACAGCTCTGCCCGTTAGCATGCCCTGACCTCCACACGCTTCCTCTTGACCCTGGAGGAGGATGAGGAGCCTGTTGTCCGGGTGACGGTCACTCTGGAGGAATGGGGGCTGGGCGACAGCTTCAGTCTGAAAGGCAGAGGGGGGAGAGAGGGGAGAGAGAAGAGAGAGGGAGGGGAGAGGAGTGGGGGGACAAAACAGGGCATTACCTCTCTATAAGCATCCTAGTATTCATATTACTTTGAACATCTCATCCAACAGGACTACATGTCCCAGAGATCATCACTCAAGACTACAAGCTCCAGAGGCGGTGGGCGGGTGTGTGTGTAAGGCTGGTATGTCAGGTGTGTCAGCAGATGTAAGCTTGATAAAAAACATTTCACTAAAACTGCAGGCCTCTTCCTACTAAGTATGTGTGTGTGCGTACCTGCCCTCCCTTCTAGGTGTCTCAGTGTGTACGTGTGTGTCTACTTGTCCTCCTCGAGGCTGTTTTCTCCTTGCAGTGGCTTGTAGTTGGCGTTGAGTGTGTGTGTGTGTGTGTGTGTGTACCTGTTCTCCTCCCCCTCCATTAGACCTGTGTGTGTGTGTGTGTGTGTGTGTGTGTGTGTGTGTGTACCTGTTCTCCTCCCCCTCCAGTAGACCTGTTTGTGTGTGTGTGTGTGTGTGTGTGTGTGTGTGTGTGTGTGTGTACCTGTGCTCTTCTCCTTCCAGTAGTTTGCGGTAGGCGTTGATCTCCATGTCCAGGGCCAGTTTGACGTCCAGCAGCTCCTGGTACTCGTTCAGCTGCTGGCTCATCCTCTCTCTCAGCTCGTTCATCTCGCGTTCCTTCCCCTCCATCCCACGCCGATACTTCTCTCTCTCCGCTGACAACGCCTCCTCCAGCTCACGCACACGGCTCTCAGAGGCAGCAGACTGACACAAACACAAGCGCGCACACACACACACACACACACACACACACACACACACACACACACACACACACACACACACACACACACACACACACACACACACACACACACACACACATTAGTATCATCTATGAAGTGGTCTATGCAAACATTAAGCTCTTAAGCAAATGTACGACGTGTGTGTGAGAGATGTGTGTGTAGGACATGTGTGAGAGAGATGTGTGTGTATGACATGTGTGAGAGAGATGTGTGTATGACGTGTGTGAGAGAGATGTGTGTGTATGACGTGTGTGAGAGAGATGTGTGTGTAGGACATGTGTGAGAGAGATGTGTGTGTATGACGTGTGTGAGAGAGATGTGTGTGTAGGACATGTGTGAGAGAGATGTGTGTATGACGTGTGTGAGAGAGATGTGTGTGTAGGACATGTGTGAGAGAGGTGTGTGTGTAGGACATGTGTGAGAGAGATGTGTGTATGACGTGCGTGAGAGAGATGTGTGTGTGTGTGTGTGTGTGTACCTGTTTCTGCAGTGCTGCCAGTTGATAGGACAGGCTGTCTATCCTCATGCGGCCCTCCTGTAGCTCCTCCCTGGCTGTGGTGACGGCCGCGTCGTTCAGGTCTGACGACACCTTGGCGTTCTCCAGCTGGAGGAAGAGGAGGGGAAAGAGGAGGAAGAGGACGGTCAGAGAGGGTTACAGAGTAGCTATAAGGGAAGGAGTGTTACCATGCAACATGTGCTTAACTGTGCAGCATGTTACATGTACATGTGTGTATTACTGTTTAACGTGTGTGTGTCTGTGTGTGTGTGTGTGTGTGTGTGTGTGTGTTTACCTTGGCCTGGAAGGTGTTGCTGAGCTCCTCCTTGTAGAAGCCCACCTGCTCGTCATGCTGTCTGCGGAGGTCCTGCAGCGCTGCGGCCAGCTTGAACTCGTATTCCTGCTGGACGCCCGAGTCCACCTGCACTATCCTCCGGTCCTGGCGCCGCCGCGTCTCACGGACCTCCTGGATAAGCACACGCACAAACACACTTATCATTGCAGTAGACCTCAGCAAAATAACTTTCATTGTTAATTCTGCTGGACACACACACACACACACACACACGTCCACTTTCCCTATAAACCCACCCACACACCCACACACCTCTTCAAACATGCTCTTCCTGAACTGCAAATCTTCAGTCAGACTTTGGCAGCGGTTCTCCAGGTCCACGCGCATCAGAGTCTCCGCTTCTAGCTGGCGCTTGGCAACTGCATGGCTGTCTTCCGCCTGAACGCAACACGGTAAACAACAACAACAGTCAGCAACTTTGTAAACAACACAGATATAAAGTACAGAGTGACACACTGACTTGGGTATGTTAACGGGCCATGGACCAGACAGACAGACAGACTGATTGTATTGACAGTACATCAGGCTCCTTTGAATTAATTCAATGCATTATTATTTTTGGCTAGCAGGGTCTTGGTGTTGACTGTATATGTTTTGAATGTGTGTGTGTAGCCGGTATACTGCGTGTATGTGTAGCGCGTGTGTGTGTGTGTGTATTCGGCACGGACCTTGTCCAGCAGGGTTTTTGTGTTGACTGTGTATGTTCTCACAATGTGTGTGTGTGTGTGTATGTGCGTGTAGCGGGCCGATGACCTTGGCCAGAAGGGTCTTGGTGTCGTCCAGTTCGGCGGCCAGCGACTGGTTCTGAACCAGAGCCGTAGAGAGAGACGCCTCTCTCAGGTTCAGCTGGACCTCCAGGTCCCGGGACCGGGTCAGCGCCGCACTCAGCTCCCCATCCCTCTTCTTCAGACTGCACACGGAGAGGAACAACACAAAGAGGTAAATACACACATGCAAACAGATAAATAGACACACACACACACACACACACACACACACACACACAAAGAGATACAAACACACAGCAACACATAGGCATAAAGGTTTTTAGACAGAGCGGGAGAACAGTCACAGACAGACAGACAGACAGAGACACACAGAGAGACACAGACACACAGACACACAGACACACACACACACACACACACACACACACACACACACACACACACACACACACACACACACACACACACAGCTTAACATACACAGCAGCATACAGGCAATAAAGTTTTTATTTAATGGATATTTTCATTGGACATCAAACAGGGGCTTCAGCAGTAAAAATGACTTAGCAAAAGCTAAACAAAGAAGACAGCAAAGGTCTACGATATCGGTGTCAAGCAAGAATTTGAAGGCACATAAAAAAGGAAATTGTTTTTAAAACAACTGAGTTTCTGCCAGGGGGCAAAGTCTACCAGCCAGTGAGTGGAAAAAAACAAAAAAAACAAAACCGGCGGCAACTCAAGCCGTGCAAACCACTCCTGCTTCCCCTCCACTCAAGACAGGAAGTGGGCGTGTGCTACAGCCCAAGATTTCCTGTCTCAAACAGTTACCTAGTGACCAGTCATGTCAACAAAGATCAACAGACTCTAAAGAATGGCATAAAGGTATGAATTAACCCCCCTAGTGGTGACTTTGTAGCGCTGCATGCCAACCTGCCCCCCAAGAGAGAAGAACTCCCCTCTTCTGCTTAAAAACGTAATATTGAAGGCATATATGTAGGACGCTAAACAGGTATCTTAGTCTTACGATATATGCAATGAGACAAATTTCTATGTGAACAAACAGTTTCTCATTGGTTTTGTCATGTCAATCAGTTTCTAAGTTTGCCAGCGTGCCCACTGCCCCTAGTTAATAGGCTTAGTGAGCAGATGAAGTGCACTACTAGTTCTGGGCTTAACTAACACCCAGTTAACCAACCCCACTACCCCCCAAACCAATGTGTGTGTCTGACAATGTGTATCTATGGGTGGTTGTGTATGTATCTATGGGTGTGTGCGTATTTGTATCAATGGGTGTGTGTGATTGTCTATTTATCTATTGGTGTATGTGTATCTGTATGTGTGTGTGTGTGTGTGTGTGTGTGTGTGTATGTGTCAATCAGTGTGTCTATTTGTGTGTGTGTACCCGCGGGTAGCCTCCTCCAGCTCAGAGTTGGCCTTCCCCAAGTCAATCTGGAGGCGGGCTCTCTCCCGGGCGGTCTCATCCAGAACACGACGGGCGTCCGCTAGCTCCGCCTCATACAGAGTCTTGATGCCCGTCACCTGAAACACACACACACACACACACACACACACACACAGTTAAAGCTAGATGGCGGAGTTAACATGGAACAGACATTAAAACGCAAGCAGACAGTAGTTGAACTCACTGACCGACACTCACTACCACACATCCATCCACACTGAAGTTAAGCGGAGGACAGTTCATCTGGGCATGTATTCTTACTCAATGAGTATATAATTGAACCGACACACACACCTAATAAATGTAGAGGCTTTGTTCTTTGAATGGAGCAGAGTGAGGCAAGTCTCAAACCGTCATGTTTACCTTCTCTGTTAAAAGCTCAGCCCCATGATGTTGATGTTATGAAGTCATTGTATCTCTCGTCCAGCCTGCTCTCTTCATAGAAACACTCCCCGGTGTGGGACCATAAAGAGACGGGAGACCAGTTTACGTTGAACGCCACTATAAACAACCCTCCCCCCGTGTCTCTCTCTCTCTCTCTCTGTCTCTCTCTCTCTCTCTCTCATCTCACCTCATCTCATCTCATCTCATCTCAACTTGACCGACTGTTACCCATCAGGCTGTCGACTGACGAGTTGGGGGAGGATGAGGTTATAGGCTGGTGTGGATGTACTAAGCAAGCCTAGGCCTACTATAACCTGAGTAGAACCCCCAGTGTGGTGTCAAGTCTTACACCCCCCCCCCCTTCCCTTCTCCCCCTCTCTCTATCCATCCATCCATCCAAGCTGTAGTGCGTCAGCCTGTTATTATCCACATATCTCTCACACTGATGATGTGTAGAGGACGAGGGCAGCTCCAGCTGTGTTTGAGGAGATGTTGGTTGTGTTTGCTTTTCCTTGAGCAGTGAGCTGTCAGCCCCCAACACCCCTAGCCATAATTTCACAGCCAGGCATTAGGACTATTGTCCTTCCCCAATTATGAACCAAAGGGAAAAGAGAAAGAAAAAAACTAAACTGGGTGGTTTGGTTTCTCTTTAAAAACTTGTTGCATAGACCAACTTACTCTTGGATGTTAATTTATAGTCCCATTTGTTTTCTATTAAAACTGCAAAATTACCAGTCTCTTAATGTTAGTAGTCTTATTCGACAGAGTATTACATCTTAAGCAACAAAGTACTAAGCATGCAGTGAGTCCAAACAGATCTGGATTATAGGCCAACCACCTGACAAACCACAATTCTGACCAAGGATTTAGAGAAACGATCTTCCAATGCATACAGAAACTAAACTCGCTCCAGTTAGAGGTCAGTTGAACAACATTTGTTCGATGTAGTTCCATGCCTTGCGCATGCACTTGAGACAGGCTAGTAGCCAGGATTTTAGAAAATGACACACCCAAGCCCAAGGTCATTAAAACTGCCAAAACGAGTGGGGCACTGAATGATTCTGGTTCATAAACAAATTAAACTACAGTAGTTTACACAAGAGAACAACTATATAACTAATTTGTAAAGTTTAGAAAGCGTGTATGCCTATTTACTCAACTTTAACAACAACTCTTATTCAACAAGTCTCACTCAAGCCAAAATGTTGAATAACATTGTCTGAAGCTTTCAAAACAGCAAAGCACACCCAGCAAGTGGACTATCCCACTTTCAAAAGCGGGAGTTAGGAGTAGGTGTTCCACTAATCAAGATGTCTACTACTACGGACTGTGCCGTGCCAGGCGGGACGTTTCGATGATATATGCAGGCGGGATTTCTCGAGCCAAGGTTCATAACAAGACGTACAGTGAAAATGTTTCACTAGCCAACATTTGAAACAAATCAACAAAAAATCAAGAACGACATAAATAAAATATTTAGTAGCGAATATGTCCAAAAACTGTTATCAAATAATTTTTTGCCTCTTCACAGAATTAAGCGAGACATTTTTCTATGCCGCATTTAAACATGTTTTTCAATTGGAAATCTGCAATAGCTGTTTAGCTAACATTCACGTTAGGTTATCTCTGCTTTCAGTTCCAATCTGCAGACTTTTTTTTTCTGTAACATTGCATTACTTTGGCAGGGTAAGGCTAGCTAACGTTAATCACCTCTCGCGTGGTGACTTCCTCCTTCTCCGATACCTTCACCATCAACCGGTCATTTTCCAGCTCTAGCGAGCGCACCCGGTCGATATAGACGGCCAGTCGATCGTTCAAGTGCCCAAGTTCCTCCTTCTCCTGCAGGCGTGTGATGCGTGTAGGAGACAGCGGGGTAGCGGAGGCCGGCCGGCCGGACTCGCGACTAGGGGTTGCAGTAGCCATGACGATTTAGGTTTCCCTCCTCGCTACAATTTAATCTTCTACTCTCGGGTTTACGGAGGGCCGCGTGCACTACTCCTCTAGTCAATCTACCGAAAGCTAGAAGTGTTTCTCTATTTTTTTGTACAAACAAACTGCACGCGCTAAAAATACAAAATAGCACAGTCTGATTTCAGCGGTTCCCCCATGCAAATTTCACCCACTATGTTTGAAAGAAGTCAAAGCAAGATGGCGGCGTTGGTTTCACGCGGACCCCGCCAACAGGAGCGTTGACTGGTATCGCACAAAGCGTCATGGGTGGTGTAGTCCTCCACGGGAAATTATGATTAGGGCTGCATTAATCAAGCTACTTTGATTATTCTTTTATTTTTGCGGGGTAAAAATTATCCTTCCAAATAAATTACTACCTAATAATGTGAAAGACATCATAACAGGATTTTGGTTTTTCTTATAGTATTGACGGTACAGGTCCAATTTATTTTTAAAAAGCAACTTGAATATATATATATATATATTACAGTCAAAAAGGTATAAAATATAATAATGTATAATAATATAATATATATGGTTCATGGTTCAATAATATAATAATGTATAATGTATGCACTTCTTTCTATTGTGTCATTGCTTTTGTCTTACACTGCTGCAAGTCCATGCACTTACACAATGGCTGGCTCAAAACTTTAATGATCATGGCTGATGGGCCAAGGGTCACTAAAAAAGCAAGCATCAAACATTATACACCAATATTGTGTTTGTTTGTCTTTACAGATTATGCCCCTTTTTGGAGAACATCTGGAAACATAATTATTTAATTATTTAGCTTCAATTTACAGAAAGGTCCTTCTGTACAGCAGAGGCGCTACATACATCTTTTTATTGTAGTTGTGGAAAAAAATCCCTCATTACCCATCAGCCATTTTCAAACATTCCTTCCGGTTTGACCGCCATTAAAGAAAGCAGGTAAGACAATCGTAACGAAGAAATTGACAACTAAAATCCAATCAAAATCTCTGTAATCAAGCATATATTTACCATTTACAATTAGGCATTCACATGCTACATATCCTTATAAACATATACACTTAATATTGTGTGGCTTAGAAGAAGGAACCAGTGAATACTTTGCTACAATTGATGAGCTCATCTTGGCTTCTCTTTAACGCGTGAGCATTTAAGCAAGAATATGCCAGTGACTATGATACGTTCATGGCCTTTTCAGCAAATTACATGTTTGATAGTATAACACTGAACTGATACTAAAGACAACTGCATTACACATTCATTTCCAATCATAACATCTGCCGCATTCTGTCAACAGCTAATTTCTGCTGCTATCAGATGATTAGCCAGCGCAAGTTGCTACTCAGCCCGAGTGCTGCACTAACAAACTTGACGGTGTCCTTCCACAGTCATGGCTATCCGGTATCCAATGGCCGTTGGCCTGAACAAGGGCCACCCGGTAACAAAGAACGTCTCTGCACCCAAGCATGGCCGTAGGCGAGGGGTAAGTGCCACTGTGCATCCAGCTCCACTATTGACTGGTAACAGAGTGTCAGCAGGTTGTAAAATAAGAGCTAGTAGTAGCTAACACCATAAGTATGCAGGTATGTTCGAAAGTTACCAAATTCAACTTTGTTCACAACAGAATGTTTTGACAGACACTGTTGCTCATTTATGTTTGTATGTAGTTTCTAGCTCTAAACCGTCTCTATTCGTCTATCTTCAGCGTCTGACAAAGCACAGCAAGTTTGTGCGTGACATGATCCGCGAGGTGTGTGGCTTTGCTCCATATGAGAGGCGTGCCATGGAATTGCTCAAGGTGTCCAAGGATAAGAGAGCCCTGAAGTTCATCAAGAAGAGGGTAAGTGTCAACTGACCAACGCAGAGTAAAGCCCGGTTTATACTTCTGCGAAGAAGTTCGTAAACGTCTGAGTAGCTTCGCAGAGAAGGAGTTTCTGGGAAAGTGTTGTTGACAGGGAGTCCTCCCAAATCCTGACAGCGCGTCGCTCAGTCTCTTCTCCTTGTGTCACACAATCAGTGATTGGATGAGCAGGGAAGGAAGTTGGAAGCAAGAAGATATTTGGTCATATTTTGGTTAGAGAACACACAGATCGCAATTAACTGACTTCCAAGTGAATCTGTGGAAGCATGCAGGCAAACTGCAGTCATTTCAGCACATGAAGGATGTTAACGCTTATCGCCGGGTTTACACTTGAGGTGAATTGCCTGGACGCGCAGCCAATATCCATTCAGCGCCCATGTTAACCAACTGGACCGCGCACACCAGCTGCGAAGGGCAGCAAAGCGCGGTGCCTAGCTCGCACTCTTCAGCGATAGTTTCGTTGTCTGTTGTGCAAACCGCGAGTGAATTGATGGAAGAAACTGACTATATTTGGATAAACAAACACATTCATATTTTAATTTGTCAATTGTACTATGACATTGGAGCTACAGATCTAACTACACAACGCTGGTAACAAACACCCTTTGTCTATATTGTGGCCATTCGTTTAGCGTTTCCCCAATAAAAACAAATTACTATATCCGCCCAAGAAGTGGACATGGGGCCTATAGTTGTCAGGATATAAATCAATTAGGTTATTTAATTACTCATGATAAAGATCAGCTCTAAATGTTATAAGTGCAGAGGAGAAGAAATACTTGTCTGGCGCAGAGAAATGTGGTTCTGGTGTAAACAGCCTTGTGCCAGTTTTGTGGCTCTCAGCGCTTCGCAGCCGGTGTAAACCCGACGTAGCACTGCTTTTGATGGCAGCGTTAACTGTATCAGCACTGCTTTTGATGGCAGCGTTAACTGTATCATGTCTAACACACTGTAAAATACCTAAAAGATCCACATTTTGTTTAAATGTTAAGCATTTTTATATTCTTGCCAGTTCAATTCATCAGGATAGATATGTTGATGAGTTGTGGGGGACCCAGGTTTTTCCTTCTTCCAATGTTTGTCTTGTGCTCTACCTCCCCTTTGATCCTCCCATCTTCGGTCTCGCCTTCCTCACGTCTCCTGTATCTTTCTTTTCCTCCCATCAGATCGGCACTCACATCCGCGCCAAGAGAAAGAGGGAAGAGCTGAGCAACGTGTTAGCAGCAATGAGGAAGGCTGCTGCCAAGAAGGAGTAAAAACTTCAATAAATATTTGTATTACACAAAGAACCATGTTTGGCTTCTCTGTTTTGTTGGCATGGAGAGGTTTGCTTGTGTTTTAGGGGAGGATTTCACAAAGCAGTGTGACACACATGGATGTATGACTGTCTATTAAAAAACACAAATAGCCAACTATAACCCCTTCAGAGTCCATTTACCAGTTAGGACCATCTGATTGCTCTTGCCACCCGTACTGAAAAAACTGTATTGCTGTATTGTGCATCCAGCAAAAGGCTTATACAACGTTAGTATTGCTACAGTTTAGGCTAGCTTGAAAGGGCCCATTATATAGACAATCATAATGTGTGATTCCTTAGTGTCAATGTAGCACATAAGTGTTTGAAAAAATAAGTAATTATAGGGAGCCTCTTTCTTCCCTTCCAACTTGCATGCCGTTTTCAGTGATGAACTCAAATGTACAGCCATTGCTCATTAACATTTGTTTTTGGCATGGGATAGTAATATTCTGCAGTCATGGCTGCTGCCTGAGTCTGATTGTTCAATAAGATTGACTTAAATTTTCAACGTCACAAATAGCTGCGATTCAGAACAGCTTGTAAAACTAGGTAAATGTGTTGTCAGACTGGAACTAGAGAAAATGCTCAAGGCACATATTTTACTTTCACGTTGGAACAATCCCTCAGATAAAACTGTTAGACAAGGAAATATTCAAAATCTTACATTGTCCCATTTTAAAGGTAAGGAGTGAAAATAAGAAGCGAGTCTGATTGTATCCAGCTGTAGACTTTAAAATACATACATTATTATAATCGTCATCACATCTGTAGAAGGTAAATAATATAAAAGAATATCAATTAGTCAGGCTGCCTAGCAGCAAGGTCACAATCCCAAATGCTCCGTGGTCGTCATGGGGATCCTCTTCATCGTCGTCGTGGGGTGAGGTGCGTGTTCTCTGACCAGCTCCGTCACACAGAGTCTGGTTATATCAAATTCCAGTCAGATAGGGGTCTAGGTTGGGGGGGGGGGGGGGGGGGGTGAGATAACAAGGTTCAAGGTAAGGCAATGGGGTAGATCTGGCTGTAATGGTCAACAAAGTGGACCTCCAGTCCCTCAGTGATGTATTCTGGGAGGTCAGAGAAGTCCTTTTTGTTTTCTGCTGGCAGCAGGATGCATGTCACGCCAGCGCGCTTTGCCTGGGACACACACACACACACACACAGGGTTAATATGTCTGACTGATTGCTATAGTGACAGAGAAGGAGAGGAGGGAAGAGAGATTGACTTACAGCGATGGTTTTCTCCTTGATGCCTCCCACTGGGAGGATCTTTCCGGTCAGCGATACCTCTCCGGTCATCGCTAGGTTCTGGCGTACCGGACGCCCCGTTGCCAGGGACAACAGCGCCGTGACGATGGTGCAGCCGGCGCTAGGTCCGTCCTTGGGAGTTGCCCCCTGGGAAACAAGAACAGATTACAAATATCAACTGTGCCCAATCTCAGTCCCTGAAATGTCTTGACCTGTAGAATCTGCGGTCTAATTTCTTTCTCCATTTTCTTCTAGAAACACTCAGTCTAACTTAATCCGTACTGACCAATCTTTATGCAATGCATTTATCTATTCCTATGGACCATAATTAATCAAATGTGTGACCAAAAATAATTAATTACTTATAAAATTGTAGAAAGTTTCACACCACTTTTGCATGATTTATGGACTTTCTACCGATTAGATTATTATATAAATGTTGTTTCTCAAAACAAATCATGAAACACTGTCTACAGCTAGTGGTTACCTCTGGAACGTGCAGGTGCAGATGACCGTTGATCAGGAAGTTGTTTTTGGGCTCCTTCGACATCAGGAAGGCTTTGGAGAAGGTTAAAGCTATCTTGGCACTTTCCTTCATGACATCACCAAGTTGACCTGTGACCTCCAGAGAGCCCTCCCCGTCCTTTCCTCCCGCCTCGCCCTGCGGCCGGCGGAGTGACGTCTCAATGAACAGAGTGGTGCCGCCTAGGGACCCACAATGATGTCATCAATGTGATAAGTGTCCAGAGACAGCCCTTATTTGTGAATGTAATAAGATTTTTTTGTTGTTGAATGTAATGGGACTAATGGTATTACAATGGGACCACTACTAATTAAGATGTTTAATATAAACCTGAAATTGACAAGATGCTGTAATAAAGTGGTTGGGTTTTATGGTATATAGGGTTTAATGTGTTTATTTAGTCCAGTATCAGTCTTTATTTCAAGGTAAATAGGTATTAAATAGAAACTGTCCATAGGAGAATGTCATTTAGTGGTTACTTTATGATGTGTTTAGGGTCCAGGGTCCTAATGTGTTAATATAGTCCAGTATCAATCTTTATTTCAAGGGTAACTACATTTTAAATACTGTAGAAACTGTCCATAGGAGAATGTCATGTGGTGGTTACGTTTTTAGGGTCTTAGTGTGTAAAGGGAAGGGGATGTCTTACCCATGGCGGTCCAAGCCAAACCCATGACGACGCCTGGCGGTGTGATGTCATACATGCGGTCGACTGTGTACAGGGGCTTGCCCACGTAGTCCTGCAGGTTGTCGGGGGTTACGGCCACCGATGACTCGTCGCCGCTCACGATACGGAACGCCACCTTTCGGAATACCTGTGGTATAAATAAATGAATGAAATAAGTGTAGTACACTGAGCCATATTCAAAACGACCCTGGACACGTCGGTCCTAAACAAAGTGTTTTTTTAGGAAACTTTTGGAAACTCTAGAACTGACGTAGATGCCACACACTTCCACTTTGTCTTTGCAGGGCTATTTGTTTTAAACTGGCTTTGACCAGGGGGAGGTGTGTTCAGACCTTCTCCACTTGTTTCTGCAGGTTCCTGACGCCAGACTCGCGGCAGTACTGTTTGATGAGCAGGCTCAGAGCCTCAGGGGAGATGGTTGTCTTGTCCTCAGTCAGACCGCACAGAACCCGCAGCTGAGGTACCAGGTAGCGCTAGAGAGGGAAAGACAGACATTTAGAGAATACCTATAATCCTATATGACCAGGTAGTGCTACAGAGGGAAAGACAGACATTTAGAGAATACATCAAATCCTTCATTGCCAGTTTAACCTAATATACAATGTTTATAAAATATCTTTTAAATAAGAAGGTATTCTGTGCATTCTGCTCTGGTTTAGTGAGCTGTGTAGCTAGGCAACAGATTGTGCTACCTAGGTGACAGACCGGCTGTTAGTGTCATTAGAAAGGGGGTGGACACATTTATATAATCTCACATTCCTAGTTTAATTTAGAATCTGAATGAAAGTTTGACCAGTGGTTGTCTGGTGGGCCGTGCGTCTGTGTTACCAAGGTAACAAGGCTAGTTGTGTGTGTGTGTGTGTGTGTGTGTGTTACCTCGGCGATAGCTAGCTTCTCCTGAGCGACATATCCCGACACGTTGATCATCTCCATCCTGTCTCTGAGTGGCTCTGGGATGGTGTCAATTACGTTGGCCGTGCAGATAAAAAGAACCTGATTGGACAGGACATGAACAGGGGAGGGGTTTACAATATAAACAGAGAGATTCAGCAGCGTTTTGACGTGGAAGTACTATTGAGTTTGTGGACTGAGCAGCATGTGTATGTAGAGAAAAAAGTAGCTTATATCAAAATCAACTTCCATTTACATTTTCCAGTCGTTCTACATAATACCCCCTTCCACTCCTACACACAGAACCCTTCTTACCTTGGAAAGGTCGACTGGTACGTCTAAATAGTGATCCAGGAAGTTCGCGTTCTGCTCCGGGTCCAACAGCTCTAGCAGAGCCGACGACGGATCGCCTTGGTAACCACGACCCATCTTATCCACCTGGCAAACACACAGGAGATACCATACACCTTCGCCATCATCATCATCTTCATCTTCACACCTATTAACAGACACGATCTGTGGTCCCTGAGTGAGGTATAAGTTATATAGTGCTGAATACCCTACTGTATCTGTGACCTTTAGTTTAGAACGGTGTCTGTACTCATTTGGGTTAATAATAACAATAAAAACAATAATACATTTAGTTTGTAAAGTGCTGTGCAGTGCTTGTGTTACAGAGGTGCTGCTAGCTGTCAGGGATTAGTGTCAGGAGGAGTAGTTCAATAGTAGATAGATATGAAAAGTTACATTTCAACAATGAGGATATAAACATTGTTAACAGAGTACAAAAATAATTTAATCTAAAAGATGATTGCGCACATGAAATGTATTTATGAAGATATTGATTAATTAATAAGAGATACATTATTAACTTATTAGTGTTAATTATAGTAGTAATATTGTACTGCACCTCATCTATAAGCACTAGAGGGTTTTCAGTCTTGGTTTTCTTCAGACACTGAATGATCTTCCCAGGCATAGCTCCAACATAGGTTCTCCTACAAACACACACACATGCATGCATTTTGTTAATGTGGCACGACTGAACAAAGTACATGCACATAATAATAAGTTAAGTTACCAATACATACAAAAAATGTATAGCCCACATATTCAAACTAACCAGATGTCTTAATAGGTCAATTGCTGTCGGCCATATGGGTTGTTTTGGTAGTGATATTAAGTTTTTAGTAGGAGCACTTGAGTCACAGAAAGTAATAATCATTAATCAGAAGACAGAAGTGATCCCAGCACCAGTGGGTCATTTCAGTGACTAGTATTAGTAAGAGTACCACTGTATGGATCAGTGTCTAATAGTATATCAGTAGTTTTGATACATCATCATGCATTAATAATAGTTCTACTGTAATGATCAGTGACCAATAATACAAATAGTAGTTATCATACAGCATGATGCATCAGTAATAATGCTACTGTAATGATCAGTAGTTTTCCTATATCACAAGGGAACATAGGAGCACCTGTGTCCTTTGATCTCAGCCACGTCCGTCATACCCCCCACACTGAAGCGGAAGTACTGCCTGTTCAGAGCGCGGGCTATGGAGCGAGCTATGGAGGTCTTCCCCACACCGGGAGGCCCATAGAAACACAGGATCTTGCCCTGCGTAGAGCCTTTCAGCTGGCTCACAGCTATGAACTCCTACAGAGGGTGGACATGTCAAGAATAGAGACATAGTTAGTTAGAGTGGCTAGAATGGACCTGTCAACATGAGACTGGTTCTGTTCCTTTTAACTACGAAACCGTGACAACAGAACGAAGAGCAGAACGAACGTTGCTAATTGTTGTCGGCCATTTTGAGTGTCTGAGACTGTTTTAATTTTTTTTTTTTATTATCATGGTTTTGGTTTATTTCGCTGTTCCCTTTTCCTTTTTTTAATATCATGGCTCAGACTCCTACCCTCCACAGTGAGTGTGTGAACGTGGAACGTGTGACAGCAACGTTAAATGGCAGTGGCTGTGGTGACGGCTGCAGTTCCCTCACCAGGATGCGTTTCTTGACGTCGTCCATCCCATAATGATCCTCGTCCAGGACTCCGCGGGCGTGGCTTAGCGCCAGCTCCTCCTTGCTGTAGGTGCCCCACGGCATGCTGGTCAGCCAGTCCAGGTAGTTACGGGTGACACTGAAGCAGGACGGAGGAGAGGAGAGGAGGAGGACAGAGAGAAGGGAGGCGTAAGATGAGGAGGGAGAAAGGGATGGAGGGAGAAAGGATGGAGAGGGAGGAGAGGAGAAAAGAGCTTAGTTTAAATGTCCCTGTTTTCCTCCAGAGAGTAGGAGGAGAGTTGTTAGACCCCACTACGACGCGTTACAATAAAAAAATAATAGAGAGCAGAGCTGAATAGAGCAGAATTAAAAGTAAATAGTAGTGTTAAAACATTAGTGTAGACCAGTGGTTCCCAATCCAGTCCTCAAGTACCCCCAGCCATGCCAGGAATTGGATCTTCCCTACTGCCAGCACCTGGTGAAATTAGTCAAGGCCTTGCTGTAGGTGATTAATTATATCACTTGTGCTAGCACTCGGGAAGATAAAATACCTGGAATGGCTTGATGACTGGATTGGGAACCACTGGTGTAGACTAGGAAGAACTAGGCTTGTATAACCGTAGGGTAGAAATGTATTATATTGGGAAAAGAGTTGTGGACGTTAACTTGAACCGGAAGATCTAGGTTCGTATAAGGTCGAAAACACTAAAACGGATCCGAGTAGTTTAGAGACGAACTTGAATTTAACAGCAAGGTAGAAAATATTGAACTAGATTATTAGATTAGAGCAGTATAGAGACTAACTTGAACTCGGAGGAGTGGTTGTCCAGTAGGCCGAGTTTGTTGAGTTCTTCATTTATGACCTCCATGATGTGCGGAGGAACCACCCTCTCCTTCAGACGCTCCCTGAACTTCTCCTCAATGGCATCCTTGTCCTCCTTCTCCAAGCCCAGCTCCTTCTTTATGATCTTCAGCTGCTCCTGAAGGAGGTACTTCCTGTGGGTCAGTTTTATCTTCTCCTCCACCTGGGGAGAGAGGGAGGGAGGAAGTTCTAATTGTAACCTTTTCAAGCCTGTAAGAGTTTAAGAGCGAGTTTTATTGTGGTCTACTTTAGTGTGGATCTATGTTTGTTCTATTTCCTTGTTTATGTTCTAATGTGCTACCTTCTAATGGTCCCTCTCCAGTCATGCCTGTTGATTCAACTGAAGCTGCACTAATGTAACAGTTCCACTCTAGTTGTTATGGTTACTATTGTGTACTACAGTTTTACAGTTGTATTACTGTAGTTCTGATGGGTTACTATTGAAGATATTTCTAGAAGAGTTCTACTGAAGCTGTGACAGCTATTATATAACACTATAATTATAGTATATAAAGTTTATTTTCCCAGTAGTTTTATAGTGGTAAAGATTTCAACTGATGATCAAAGCTATTACTTTTTTTTATTAAGTTTTTCTGTAGTAGTTGTGCTGCATCTTACCTCTCTTCCTATGGTTATGGTTATTATTATAAGTTGTTTCTTACCTCTCTTCCTAGTCTCTGCTGCAGTTTGCTGAGTTCATACTCTTTCTTCAGCAGAGACAGAGCTTTGTAAAGACGCTTGGGGATCTGCAAAAGAGACACACATCATCCCATCCACAGTACATTACTATGTGAATTGGTTGTGGAGATGTTGTGGGATCATATTGCATATCCACTGTTTCCACTCGGTGGTCTGTGAGTTAAGGCAGCCCACTCACATTGGTCTCTTCCAGGACGTCCTGAAGTTCGTGTGACTCCGCCCCTGTGAGGGCAGCGCCCATGTCGCTAAGGTAGATGGGGTTGTCGACCACACGCTGACCGGCCTGCATCATCTGCAGCACTGACTCCCTGATGGACAGACGGACGGATGGACAGACAAACAGACGTAATTTGTTACACTGAAACACTTCATAGACCACCAGAGATGTACTTAATGGTGGTGTTGATGGTTTCTGACTTACCTATAGAGGGGGTTAAGAGCAATGATGTCACGGATGGTCTTGACAATCTCTGCAGTCAATGCCTGCGGAGTGGGGGAGGGAGGGGGACATTTCAATCGTAGTGGACCCTCTCTCTCTCTGTGTGTGTGTGTGTGTGTGTGTGTGTGTGTGTGTCCATCCATCCATCCATTAGCTATACCGCTTATCTTTTGCAGGGTCGCGGGGGGGCTGGAGCCTATCTCAGCCGGCACAGGGCGAGAGGCGGGGTACACCCTGGACATGTCGCCAGTCTATCACAGGGCCGACACATAGGGACAGACAACAACTCACACTCACATTCACATTCACACCTACGGGCAATTTAGAGTCACCAATCAACCTGCATGTTTTTGGACTGTGGGAGGAAACCGGAGTACCCGGAGGAGTGTGTGTGTGTGTGTGTGTATTTGTATGTCATTGAGTAGGCGCATGCATATTACCTTGACCTCTTCCGTGACCTGGAACTGCTCGTGTACCACGTTTTCGACCTCCACCATCAGGATGTCCGAAGAGGAGAGGAGTGGCTCAGAGGGGAGCCGCGTGACCTCTGGGTTAAGGTCCGCCTCTTTGACCTTTCCTTCTAGATCCTCCCCTAGCAGGGTGGCGCCCTCAGCGCCGTCCTTGCGGGGTCGTTTGCCTTTCCGGCGGGGCAGTTTGGGTGTGGCCCCGCCCTCTGGATCCAAGTCGAGGGCTGCGATTGGTTCCTCTGGCTCCACATCCAACTGTTTGCTGATTCGGATCCTGCAGGGATAAATTCACTTTCAGATGCTGTAGGGATACATTTACTCTCAGATCCTGTAGGGATACATTTACTTTCAGTACATTTACTCAGATCCAGTAGGGATACATTTACTTTCAGTACATTTACTTTCAGATCCTTTAGTGATAAATAAACTATAGGAAGGAAAATGACGCATGGATAAAGTTAAATTATCATTATTATGTACCTGCGGTGTCCCATGACGATCATCCTCAACTTGTCTCCCAAATCCTGCATCTCGTGAATCTGAACAAATGTTCCGGTGGAGAGACAAACAGAGGGTAATGTTTAGTGGGTAGGTCTGCTACATGGTCACAAAGTCTGACTCGTTACTGAGGGAGCAGAGAGACAAACAGAGGGTAATGTTTAGTGGGTGGGTCTGCTACATGGTCACCAAGTCTGACTCGTTACTGAAGGAGCAGAGATAAGTAGACAAACAAGAGGGAAATGTTTCCTTAGAGCGCTGCTATACATGGATAGTGGTGGCCTAGTGGGTAGGACTGCTACCTGGTACATAAGTTCCACCTGGTAACACCACCACTAGTGTGCCCTTGAGCAAGGCACTTAACCATTAGTTGCTCCAATGTAATAACATTGTAAGTCACTTTGGATAAATGCATTGGCTAAATTACATAAATGTAAATACAGTTATCCAAATCACTTGGTGATATGAGGAACTAGTGAGCTTTTGCACTCACCTGTCATCTTTCTTGAGGAAGACTCCAGCGTAAGGCTGAGCCAGTCGAACCTTCCTCCTCAAGAGCTCCATCAGCTCTTTGTTTTTCACCTAAAACACACGCACACACGAGTTGGGTAAAACACCGTTAAAAAACACACCCTCACACAGCCCTGCAAGTCCACATCACATGGAGAAAAAACAGCATCAAACACACAGCACTACACAAGCGTAAGAGCAGCAGAACTCCGACACCACTGCCACTAGTATGTGTGGCAAAACGTAACGTATTGGAAAACTAAGCCCATAAGGTAAACAGACAAAAGTTCAACATTGTAACTGAAGAGAGCAACTGAAGATCAACAATGCATTACACATTGTTAATTTAGGCTTCAGTAAAATAACGTATGAGAGAAGTATATGATGGCAGAATGACATTCAGAAATCTTGGAGAGTTAAGGGGAGTTCAGGTCGCTGACTGGCTGATGAAATCAGCAGCAATAACTGACTACCTATCGATTGAACTAAAGGCTATCTAACTATCATTGTGAAAACATGTACCATGCACTCAGAATTTGTATATGAATGAAGGCCATCGTTAGCGAGACTGACAGACAGTTCTCCTAACGAACTAACCAATCTTAACGGGACCGCAGCAATTGCATCATCCCGTGCCCTTGAGATGCTTCCAAACTCCCCCTAACTGGTGCTCACCTCTATGATTTTGATAAACCTGGGAAACACCGGATTTCTGCTCACGGCGATCAAAGGAACGTTCGGAAACACTTCTGGCACAAGCATGGGGGTTAGCGCTGTCATTTGTGGCGAGTTGTATCCCGAGGCGCCACCGTCTCCCCCCGATTCGTCTCCACCAGACCCGCTGCTCTCCGCGCCGTCCTCCCCGGAGAAGCCAGCCCCGCTACCTTGGTTTCCATACCATCGCCCTTGGGTCAGCAGAACCCGAGGAGCAGGGCTCAGGATGTCACTCTCCCCGCCGAACACACTGGCAACACGAGCCCAACGTTGCGGCTTCAGCCTCCAACCGGTTAGTGATGGAGCGACGTTACCAAACCGACCGTTGCATAATGTTTTCCTGCCAGTACCATTCGAACTGTACGACCTTTGGGACAATTGTGCGGTCCGTGTTAATGTCTCTGCTAGTAGCGACCGAGCTGTTCCACTTGTAAACATGTTGGAGCAGTTTTTCGACAGATTTACTCCGTTTTTGTAAGAGTGCTTGCAAGCACCCAGCATTCTCGCGCAGGTGGCCATGTTTAATCTCGAGCATTCTATGCACATGACCTTCTTCCGGCAGGGTTTGATTACGTCAAGTGCTGCCCGCCCCTATATAGAATAGTTCGCCGGTGTGCATGTTAGTAGGCCTACCTGTGAACCTAAACTTATTGACAGCATTTAATCAAAACATTAATTGTATAGAAATTATTCTAGCTTAGTAAAGCTTAAGCTACTTTGACAGTTAAACCCATTCATCCATTAACACAAAATGAAGCCAAGCCTGCATCAAGCAGGTGATATACGCCTACTTAATAAGCCAATAACCTGGCAACTGACAACGGCGGCAGCTGGTGTATTTCAAATATTTTCTAATTATTTCATAATTATTTTATGCGTTTTGTGCCACACTTCCAACTTTTCTTGTTGTAAGTTGTAGGCCTATCCTGTTCACAACTGTTGGAAAACATATAATCATTAAACTTCAGAGCCTCTCAGACATAAAGTGCAGCTGTTGGTCATGAGTGCTTGATTGTATCCTCAGGAGGAGGGCATTAGACAAACCCAGTTTATTTTCACCGAAGGCTGGAGAACAAGACCGAAAATTTTGTTATTTTATGTAATTGGCTAGGTTTCATAATATTCGCGCATCTTATCTATCGACTTTAGCATGTCTGCTCCAATTCTGGTTACTAGCGGCCGGCTTGGGCAACAGGTGCAACACTCTCCAGATGCTCTGCGCCCGGTGACCAGCCGAAGCGAAGATGCGGACTGCTACCAGAGAGATGCGTCCTACTCGCCCGAGTATCCCAGCTTCGACAGTCTCGATGGGTAAGCGAATTGGCCCTTTTCATCCGAGAAAGAGTTTGTTTCTCAGCCCGGCACAAACAGCTAATCGTTTTATGTATTAAGCCACATTCCCAAAGTAATCCTAGAATGTCCCAGTTCCACTTTAATATGGGCCTACCCCCAGGAATGAATGCTATGGTGCCAACTAGGCTATGTAAACGCCTTAGCCAATTAAGCCTCTATATGAAACCTTCTGAGTAAAGGGATTTAGCCTTGCTGTTAAAAAACGTGTTATTTGACTCAGGAGTTCCACAGATGTGAATGATGTTTTTGAAGAGGAGGAGGAGGAGGAGGAGGAGGAGGAAGTTGAAGGCGATAGGCAGGAGGAAGGTAGCCCCACCCTGAGTCAACAAATCGCGGACCAGCTGGAAGAGTTCCTGTCCGACCACTGTCTCTCAGAGCATCCCTTTCTGCTCAAACACGTCCAGAAAGGCAGGATGGGATATGTTAGCCTCAAGCTGCTGACATCCTTTAAAAAGGTACATCCACAGACTGCCTTTCTCTTGTGCATGCAGGACTTTTGGATAAACAAACTCTGTCCTGCTATATTTTACTTGGATGCAGTTGATGACTAAAAAAGAAATTGCTGCTTATGCCAGTTTTTATTTCTCTACAAAGCACACATTTGTTCCCTTCTCTTCCTCTCTGTTTGGCTCTCTCCATCTTTCCTTCGCCATTCTTTATCACTACTTATTTCCTCCTTCCTTTTCTTGTCTCAGATCAGAGACCTGACTCGTGACTGGAGGACCACCCTGGCTGCAGCACGAACCTCTGCCAACCTGGAAGTGAACCAGGAAGGAACTAAAGTTCGCCGTCTCCAACCGCTTCCTAATTGGCTGCAGGCTGAACCAACCAGCAAGCTACTCTTGGTCTGGAACCTGTTGCCTGTGGGACAGGAGGACCTACAGGAATATGAGGATGAGGATCATGATGAGGGTTGGTAGCATGATTCATTCAAATGTACAATAAGAGAGATCTGTCCACTGTACTGAACCAAAATGCACTGTCGGACAGAAATCACCACGTTCAGAGCATAAACAGAACCACGCTTGTACTTTGTTATTTGGGATTTTCCTGGTTTGAAGATAAGTTGTGTGTGTTTGTAGGGTGTCGGGAGCAGCAAGACCTCATGGGGCTGGCCCTCCGCATGCTGGGTTGCCATGGCAGCATGGCGTCGCTGCGGGTGCTGCGTGCGGGTCAGGCCGTACCCACAAGACTCCAGCGATTGGCCAAGTGTATCTCCGCCCCTGTGGGCACACAGCCCTGCGTCCTAGTGGAGTACCAGCATTTGGAGGGAGCGCGCCGGGCGTGGCGTGCGCTGGGAGGCAGGCAGGGCCTGGGCGCGGTCCGCGTGGCGATGCTCCGGGGCCGTTGGCCTGGCGACAGCCTCAGCCAGGAGTCGGAGGAGACAGTTTGTGATGGCGTCTGTGGAGGGGGTGCATGCGTCCAGGGCATGGCTCCTAGGAAGGCTCTGAGGAGGTCCAGGCGACCCGGCTATCGTCTGGAGGACTCCGCTCTCTGCAGCGAGTCCTCAGAGTCAGACTTCCTGCCTGCCTCGCCCCGCCCACAACGCAGGGTGCCCCGCCCTCAGGCGCTCTACGGAAGCCCCCTGATCACCCCTCACCCTTCCTCTCTCCACCCGTCCTCCAATCCGTACCGTAACCCCGCCTCCAGCCCTTCCTCTTCACCGCTTCTCCCCCGCAACCTCTTCCTCTCCCTAAGCCACACCCATTCTCCACTGGCCACCTCCCCCCTCAGCAGCACTGCCTCCAGCAGCGTTGGAACCCTGAAGAGTTGCAGCTCTGGGGACTACAGTTCTCAGGTTTTTGGGGGCCAGGCAAGAACAGGAAGCTGGCCTCAGCGCTGGCGGAAAAGCCAGACCCAATCATTCTTCCCAGAGAGGTCTGGTACTGGTTTTGCTCCCTCCGGATCTCCCAAGCGAAGGTCAAAAGTGCTGAAGGTTGTGAGACAGCCGCTGGGTCCAGATGGAACCAAAGGTTTCTACAATTATCTGGGTCGGGGAAGAATCTTTCTGCAGCCATAGCCGCTACCAGCCACCAGGTGGCACTGCAGGTAAGCCTCTGGACGGTTAACACAACACTCTCCTTGAAGTTCTCTCTTGTCCTTGCCCTGCCAGTCAATAATTCTGGAGTAACAGCTACAGGGAAAAAACTTGAGATACTGAACCCTCAGGTTAATTTGCACAAAACTATGTTGTTAAATGTTTGAAAATCTATATATGAATTGCCAAAAAGAAAAATCAAGGTGGATGTTTGAAATATAATTGTTAACAATGCACTTAATTGCTGTGCCGTGATTCTCAGATTACATTGCACTATTTTAAAGCCAAAATGTAGCCCAAAAAACACTGGACATGTCCTGTTACAAGTCTGTCTGTACAAAGTGATGTTTACAAAAAATGTTTTCAAAATTAAAGATTAAGTTTATTGCATGGAAAAAAACATTGTGTTGGTGTTGGCTTCATCAGATTTAAAGTTAATAACTTCCATGTCTTTCACGCCTTTCATTCTAAACCTATTGAGTCATGGTTTAAAGCGAAACTTGGGGTTCATATGAAATACTCCCCATACGGATGGAAACGGTCTTTAGAAACAAACATTCTCATTGTATTGGGTTTGTAAAAAGATTCTCAAATTCATTAACATCAGCTCATTCAGCACCACAGTGTGATTAATGTCGATCTATATTTTACTTTTAACGGAAACCATCTTCGTGTTGATATGAACTTTTTCCAGGTTTAAACGAGTCTGTAAGCCATTAGATCCGTTCTACAGGTCTGTGATAATATTCCATCCAAAATGATGAACCAACACAGCCAAGCCTTGAAATAAATTATTTATGTTTAGAAAGAAAGGCATATTGTTTAAAAACCACATTTTACATATTGTAAGTGATGGAACTTGTTCAGTCTGTAAACATTTTTTAAACGCAAACAAAAAAATCTTGTTAGAACTAAAAATGTTCATAAAGCAATAGAACCTTGTTTTTCCATAGTAGAGCCTGTGAGCATGGCGCAGACGTTGCCAGGGAAACTGGTCAGGAGGCAACAAGTGAAGCAGGTACACACACACCTGGACTGTGTCTTGATGTTGACCTAACACCCAATAAGCTGTTGCAGGACATGCAGGAACAAAAAGTCCAGATGCTTGTTTTATAGCGGCCACCAGTGGCTTACACCTTGACCAGATCAATACACACAGGCCAAATGCACATGCAAAATACACACGTTACTAGACCAAAACCAGTACAATCATGTTACAAAAAGAACGATGTCATTTAGCTATTATAAAATTACATTTCAATTCACTAACTATGTAAAAAATAAAAGCTCCCTCCCTGCGTATCTTGGTTGTGTTTTAAGACAGGTGAGTTGAAAGGCTAATTAGCTGATGAGGTCCAGCATCCGACAAGCCTGTGTGAGCACTGATCCAGGACTAGTTGAACCTGACCAGATCCTGTATATAACCATACCTCTCAGAGCAGGCAAGCTGATCTAGTACTAGTCTGATCAAGGCCGGTATTTATCAAGCTTCTGAGTGTAGGTAGGAGTGCTGCTGATCTAGGACCAGTCTTCGTTGGGCCTGCACTCATCAAGCTTCTCAGAGAAGGAGGACCATTCATTCCAGGCCACCATTTTAAGATGTCAACCTCTATTGGCCTTTTACGAAAAAGTGATTCCTTTCTGACGGAAGTTTTCAGGGAAATGTTTTGACCTGACAGTCTATAGGGAAACAATGTTGAATTACACACAAAAAATATTTAAATTAGACAAATAACAAGCTTCTTTTAAAAAGATAAATATTAATAGTTGAATTATTAAGGAATGCTTAACTGTGTGTGTGTGTGTGTGTTCTAGCTAAGCTTGAACTTAGTACAACACAAACCAAAGCTGGGTAGCTCTAGATCCCTTCCAGTAGCTTCATTCAAGGCGGCGATTTACCTCACACATGCACACACAACATACGTGTAACTAAAAGTTAACCAACTTTCTAGAACCCATATCCTAAAATTGGAAGCTGTTAAATATGAAGCGGGAATGAATGTAACATAGAAACCATCAGATCACATTCTGAGCACAGCCCGGCAACTAGAGGACCTGGTTAAAAGACACAGGGTTACCAAGGTAACCGGAGTTAGTGACATCATGCAACCGCCTGGTTTGACTGACCTTCAGCAACCCTCTGGGACCTACCTCCCACATTACACTGGTAACAGCGTCTTTATGGACGGGAAACGAACCATTTCCTATGGACAGGACGTGGCTATACCGTGGTCCCAAAGCCCATGTCGTCCATGTCCTCACTGTCCGTGTCGTCCTCGCTCAGTGAGACGTCCTTGTGATTGGACACTCGGTTCGGGCTGCAGTTTGACTCTCCGTCAGTCAGCAAAGAGTTGGCTCTGGTGTCCCCGGCTCCTCCCGAACCTCCAGACCCTCCGTACCCTGCTCCCAGCCCAGTCCCTGTAGCTCCAACCCTTGCCAGCGGTCCCAGTCTCTCTGCCTCGGCCATCTGAGCTAGCATGCTGTCCAGCAGCGGCCTGCTCTGGCAGATGTTGTCCAGTAGGTGGCAGCGATGCTGCAGCTGAGCTATGAGCGACTCCCTCTCCTTCAGAGTCTGTTGGCATCGCTGCACCGTCTCCTCACAGCGACAAAGCTTCTCCTGCAGGAAGAAGATCTCCCTGCATACAAGAGGAGCAACGGGTGTCACTAACACTTGGGACTATAAGTTGATATGTACAAACAGAGGGGTTTTGATTGGTCTCATAACTCTTAGGCCTGGTTTCCCGTACAGGGATTAAGCCTAGTTCAAGACTAAATCTCGCTGTCAATGGAGATTCTCCATTGAAAATGTTTTTTAGTCTAGGACTTGGCTTAATCCCTGTAGGGGAAACCGGGCCTATGAGTTTTACAACGCAACCCTGTGTCTCATAAATGAGGAAGAAGATCTCACTGCAGACAAGAGGAGGTGAAAGGGGTTAGTAAAGACTATCAGTTAATGTACAAATGGAGCAGTATCATAAATCACAACACAACACTGCTTCCACATAGATAAATCCAACTTTTACGAAAGTGGCAGTTAAAAGCTTTCCAGGGCTGAGAGTGTGTCAGAAAGGCCAATAAATACAATTTCATGGACTCTTGGAACACTGGTATTCCCTATGACTCAAAGCGTTCTATAGTCTTTTAATAACGATGGCCTCACCAGGAGTTTCAACCCCTAATGAGTCTCACCATTATGTTCCAACCCGTACAGCCAGAAGTCTCTCCTCCCATCACTGCTCTTCTCTTTTCCAATTAATGAAAAATATGTTTAAAGTTTTTTTTTGTTTATTTTACCTGTCTTTGTTCTCTGTGATCTCCTGAGTGGCAGCTCTGAGTTGCTCATCCTTCCTGATCAGACTCTCAGCCTGCTCGCGCACCGTGTTCTCCGCTGCTTCCAGACGTTGCTCCAGGTCCGCTACCCGACGGTGCACCGCAACAAGGTGAGCGTTCGCCTCACGTATTTGGACCGGAGACGGGGAGGTCATTCTTATGTTTACAAAGTGCAGAGTGTTTGGAGGCGTTTGCAATCAAAACTGATTACTTGCTGGTTAACTTGTTAGTTACCCAGGAATTGATGTCAAGAGTCAGCTGTGGTCATCAGTAACTGCAGGGACTGTCAGTCGGAGATTTTCTCTACCTCCCATTACTATTGTAGTCAAGTGGTAAAATGTGCTGTCTATGTAGGAAGTATCATTTAATTTACTGGCTGCCTCTTTAAGAGAATGTGTAGCGTTATGAACGATGCACTTCCAGAGATTTTCGAAGGAGCTGTGTACAACAAGAAGGACATTTGTTGTTAGCTGACAGAGAGTATTTGTGTGGAAACCACATGTTTATCCACACATAGAGCTACCTGTAAGACCACCTTCAAACAGAGAGCTGTACTGTAGACAGCAAGTCCACTACCTTATTAACTATATACTTTTCATTGAAATGCACTGGATGTAAAGTGCTATAACGAGGAAATACATTTGTATTATCTATTGTTATCGTAAATTTGTACAATGTTGTAATCAGGAAATATTCTTATTTTAAATGCATAAACGAAACATGTACATCTTCTATCGACCACTGCCTGAGCGACACAACCGACCCAGTCATCAGAATAAAACCCTGAATTGTATGGCATATGTTGAGTTTAAAGTTAAACATTTAGCCCCATTACAATACGAAACGAGGACTTTAGTTTAGAAATAATCCCGTTGTATTACTGTATTAGGCGGGTGCTAGATCACACACAAAAAAAGTATAAACAACGCAATATTACAAGTTGTCTCCAATGCTGTGGAAACGTGTCAGAAAACTTAAGCGGTGTTTTCAAAACTATATTGACCAGTGGTGCACAAGTTTTGGAATGTTTACAGCGAAAATGTTTGCTCGTATTTCACAAATAGTGGGTCCCTTAATCTTGTTAATAAAAACAAAGTGGTATTGGTCTATGAAAGCCTACTCCATCAAAGCAAGCAGGAAACCTATGCTTTCAAGTTGACCCAACAACTAGCTACTTTTACTCGAGCTTAGAGATACATTAGCAATTTAGCACTGCCTCACATAGTAGATACGTACTTATCAGTATAGCTAACAAACGGCAAGTGCTAACGACGTTAACACTTCGCTAGCACAACAACAACAAAGCAGAAACAGTTTGGCGACACGTCATCCCTCTTAGGCTGCTTCGAGTCACGACTTATGTTAATAGCTGATCAATCACAAAAAAAAAACGTTACTTAATTATTTCATTATAGGAAAATAACATCCTGTATTCGCTGTTAATGCTTTAAATAACTGCACCTAGACAGACGATGGAAACTGATGTGATGATGGTCACCAACACCTGTGGCTCGTGCATTCGACCTAGGAAGTGGAAACTGCTGATTTTGACAAAAATGTTTAAAACATAGCCTATCCTCAATAAGACAATTTAGTAAGGGTGAAAAATCCCACCAAACAAAAAAAATAACGGTGCCCGTACCTTGTTAAAAAATAATAATATTTGTAAAATATGGTAACAGGCTTTGTAGCTGTCCTCGTATATTCTCGCTCCATCGCGCGATGTTTTCAGTGTTGTCTGTGTCCTTGTCAAATCCAAAATGGGTTACTGGGAACTAGAAGAGGGCAAAGATTGTGTTGAGAAAACATGGATAACCACAAAGTTGGCTACAGCTTTAGGTAAATAAAACCTGCAACTAATGACTACAGAATCCGAAAGGATATTACTGCTGGGTCTTTTAACGCGTTGCATGCAAAGCTAACTGGGCTAGCTGGCTAACCGGCTAACAGCTAACGTCAGCTTGTATACACCAGTTTAATGTTAGCTATTCAAAGGAGACTCTAGCTTAATGCTGTGTTGGTCACGTAATGTTAGTTTCAAAGTAGATACGTTTCAACGTAGTAGATATGTTGGTCGCTAGTCCTAGTATGAGTTGAATAGCGTAAGTTATAAGATCTCGACTCTCAACACTACAGTAACAACTCAAAAGGCCTGCGAGGCCAACATACCTAGTATTGCTAGTTAGTTAGTAGTGGATTATTTTCTGTTGACTCGTGTGTTTGTATGTGTCTGTGTGTGTTTCAGGTTTGGTTGGGTCAGCCTATCACATCGTGGCGTTCCAGCCTGACTCCGCCATGGAGGCAGTGACAAGGGCCACGAAAGGAACAATCACGATGGGTATGTGTCCAGGCAGTAACATTATGTTTTCCATCATAGCCTGTTCAGAACTCACTTGTAGTCAAGCTTGAGGTTGTTTTTTGTGGCAACACACATACAGTATATTTAAAACGTATTCCGATTAGAATGTTTTTGTTATACTGAGTTAATGTTTTCTTGCTGTGTGTGTGTGTGTGTGTGTGTGTGTGTGTGTGTGTGTGTATACAGCTTCGCTGGGAGCGATCTTCGGCATGGCAACCTGTCTGAGCGCAGGGGCGCGTGATGCTCCAGACGACCCGCTCAACTACTTCATCGGAGGCTGCGCCTCTGGAGTTTTCCTGGGAGCTAGGAGTAAGAATACACACACTTTAACACGTTCGTTCATACACACACACACACACACACACACACACACACACGCATATAAGTACATCAGCCTGTTAGGCTGCACAAGTTGTTGGGCAGACTTGCATGAGAACAAAGCACTCCATCATTTCCATTATATCAGCTTTTGCAAGTTCCATCTGCAGTAACCTAGCAACCTCTTTGAAATCACCCACCAACTGTCATTTCTGTTCAGATGGCACCATGTTCAACAACCAAAATATTTGTTTCAATTTGTTCAAATCTCAGAAATTATCGTTTAAATAATCATTCAATTAACGAGTATCTTTTGACGCCTTCCTAATACTGTCATCTTCTTCTTCTCTCTCTCTCTCTCTGTGTGTGTGTGTGTGTGTGTGTCCAGCCCACAGTGCCATGACGGGTACAACAGCATGTCTCGGCCTGGGGACGCTGGCCATGTTCACCAAGGTCGGCAAGATGGAGGGCTGGCGGATAACAGGCCCACCCAGACTGTGAGGGCATTGCCAGGGGGATCCAACTGTATGTCGGATTGTATATTGTGTATTAAATATTCCTTGAGTAAAAATGTATTTGAAAAACATCTGTGGTGTCCTGTGTGTGTGTCTTGTAATTACCATGTGCGGCCAATAGAGGGAGGTGATGGGTCGGTTCAGCAGCGATCCTGGTTGATTCTGTATAGGTTTAATGTATAAGCGGGGTGGAGGAGCAGGTGGAGGGCAGGGTCTTACATTTAATTTGCTAATGGCTGCAGGACTAATGGACTTACAAAAGAGCGTAGCCCTGGGAAAAAAAGGTGAGGGGGGTTAAACGTTGATACGGAAGCCGAAATGTAATTTATCTATGAGGTTATTAGTTTACTCGGTCCATTTAAACCCAGGGATTTGAAAGTAGGGCATTTACTTCAATATTTTTCCTTTCTTTTATTTTTACGGGGGTCGCCATAACTGGGAAAAACAAGACAAAATTACACATTCAAAATAAATAATACAAATGTGACAAAATCCAATAAAATATTTATAGTTTGCAGTTAAATGAAACCTCACAGTGTGTCCTCCACACTATCTAGTCTGTCAAACGATGTCATTGATGGAGGAGTGTCCTTTTGTTTGGCTTTAAGGCTGCTCCAGTCACAGCCGTGAAGGAGCTGAGAAGCAGGTGATCTTTACCGGACAATTATCCCAGCTTTCAGTCCCACTGACAGTCCCCTACAGGAAAGCACTCCAAACAACGCACATTGTATCTAACGAGGCCGGGGGTTCCAGCATATCGGAATTACCAAAATGCAGAGTAGCTCATGTCAATTCAAAGTAAAACAGCCTGGACTGTGGAATCATGATGGAAGACCAATCCAAAACGTTTTAAAGTTATAAAACATACTGTATATTACCTGAAGAATGAAACATTACCTAAACCAATACATAAACCTGTATATATATATTTTATTTGCAAAAACACATTAATTAAATTGAATAAAAACAAAATAACGTGAGCCCCACTGTGCTTAGTCTGTTGGCAAGGGCACCAT
>JAPMUY010000626.1:32500-52500 GCA_026901105.3 Galaxias olidus | reverse complement strand
TCCTTCAGACAGCAGGGCAGAATAGAGCAGAAACAACTAGAGTAGAATAGAGCAGAATAGAGCAGAAGAGAGCAGAGTATATCAAAGAAAAGCAGAGTAGAATAGAGCAGAATAGAGCAGAGTAGAGCATAGCAGAATAGAGCAGAATAGAACAGAGCATATCCAAGAAGAGCAGAGCAAAATAGAGCGGAAACGACTAGAGTAGAGTAGAGCAGAATTTAATATAATAAAGCAGAATAGAGCCGACCACAACAACGGAAAGCAGAATAGAGCAGAGTAGAGCAGAACAGAACAGAATAGAGCAGAGCAGAATAGAGCAGAATAGGACAGAGCATATCAAAGAGTAGCAGAGCAGAATAGAGCAGAATATAATAGAGCATACCAAAGAAGAGCAGAGTAGAATAACGCAAAGCAGAGCAGCATAAAGCAGAGCATATCAAAGAAGAGCAGAGCAGAATAGAACAGAAAAGAATAAAGCAGATCATAAAGAAAAGCATAGTAGAATAGAGCAGAATAGAACAGAGCATATCAAAGAAGAGCAGAGCAGAATAGAGCAGAGTAGAGCAGAATAGAGCAGAGTAGAATATAGCAGAATAGACTAGAGCAGACGTAAAATAAGGTAAGTAAGGTACAGAATAAAGCAGAGTATATCAAAGAAGAGCAGAGTAGAATAGAGCAGAATAGAGCAGAATAGAATATAGCAGAATAGACTAGAGCAGAAGTAAAATAAAGTAAGTAAGGTGCAGAATTAAGCAGAGTATATCAAAGAAGAGCAGAGTAGAATGGAGCAGAATAGCATGGGACAGAGCAGAAACACAGGCCAGCGAAGCAGAAACAGCAAAGCACAGCATAACATAGCCGAGCAGGGAACAGCACAGCAAAACGCAGCACAGGGCAGCACAGAAGAACACAGCACAGCACAGCACAGCAAAGCACAGAAGAGCATGAAATAACAGAGCCGAAACAAACAAAACAAAACATGCTGGAGCAGTGTTGTTGTGACCTTGACCTTCAACCTTTATACTGGCACACACACACACACACACACACACACACACACACACACACACACACACACACACACACACACACACACACGCTGTTATGGAAATTCTATATATTAAACACGACAAGACCAAATGATCAAGTTCAATACAAGTATTTTATTTTAAAAAAGGTACTTCAAAGGATCAAATGCGTTTGCAAAAGGATCACCCCACACAGCGTTTAAGACAAGGTCCAAAGTAGATGACCCCGTATTCAGTTAACATCTTTCTTATATAGAGTCAGAGGTGTGTCTTTCCTCTGTGCCCAGGCACGCCACTAAGACACTCATGTATACGGAGTGATGCATATCAAGGTGATACACATCCAAGGCCTGGCGTTTTCTTTAGAGCCATCCTGTCGTTACACTCAGGCATCCTGGCTCCAGTGTGACCCTTTCAACAACAAGAATTACGACCTTTGCTATTCTCTGAACAAGACACACGTTCCTTCAGTTTACTATATGCAGCTGTATAACTTCAATCAGATAAAAATCAGTTCTTATTAGTTCAACGGGTCATGCTGTGTTTATTTCTGTCACAACACACACACATACACACACACTCACATGATCACCATTTCTCGTTATGCTAATGTTATTCTTACCTCATTCCCAGGCATCAGGTGAAGTAGGTGAAGGAGCGATGCCACTACCATGGAACTGTTTGTTGCTGCTTTCCACCTCATTTCCAGAGAAAAGCTATCAGGTATCTCTTTTTACATGGTCCAGTGAGTTTCAATGCGCTGCTCACCGATCAAAACACTACATGTCCCATGGTGCACCAGGCTGTCAGTAGGCAGCTGGACAGTAGGTTTGAGTGCTGGCCTCGGAAGCCGGCTGTGTTTGGTCTGGTATAAATACTTTCAAGGGTTTCCTTACTTCACTTTGTTCAACAGTTTAGACGGAATATGAGGCACCCAAACCGCTGGCATGCTTCCGTTGACTCACAAACACCCACACAAACACACTTATCACTACACACACACTCACACACACAAACACACTTATCACTACAAACACACTCACACACACTCACACACAAACACACACAAACACACTTCCATACACGCACATACATACACACACGAACACACACACTCACACACACACACACACAAACAAACACAAACACACTTATCACACACACACACACACACACACACACACACACACAAACACACACTCACACACACACACACACACACACACACACACACACACACACACACACACACACACACAACTCACTACACACACACACGCACACAAACAAAGAATTGCACATCCGCAAACATACAAACTTTTCCAACTAAATATCTTTTCCCAGCTGCATATCTTCTCCTTGATGAGATTTAGTTATTTCTGACATTTTAGTGAAAGTGAGCACAATTTGCACAACATGAGTGTAAGATCACATATGTTGTATTTAATCCCGGATTCCTTTATAATAAATAGGGCCGCCAAGTTGGGAAAAACAAGTAACTTTTCCCTTCAGCAATCAAAGAGAGACAGACGAGACAATAACAATGCAGAAAAAGCCCATTGCGCCCCCCCCCCCTCTCTCTCCTCTCTCTCTTTCTCTCTCTCCTCTCTCTCACTAACTTGCTTTGCCTTGCCTCGTCTTTTCATCTAGGCTTTACCAGGGAACCCTCTTCCTCTTAGAAACAGTTCGTCTTCCTCGCAGTAGAAGGCTTCATGGAACACATCAGACCAGGAGGCCCCAATCACACTGCCAACCACACACACACTATATACACGGGCATACATGCACACATACACACACACACACACACACAGACACACACAGACACACACACACACTAACAAACACTACAAAAAGTTAAACATCGCACCCAAACAGGGTGTCAGAGGTTGTTTCGATAGTCAGGAAAAAATCTTTCACGTCTCCATCAGTCACTTGTTGAGAAAAGCTGTGGGTCGCTTCTTACCAAAGACACGCAATACAACCGAAGCACACACACAGATTAACACACTCCAGCACAAACACACAAGAGGGCTAAGTGATGATGTGGCGACAGACAGACAGACACACACACTGGTGTTTGTTTATTGGTTGGTGGGTGAGAGTCACGTCTTCCACGTTGCTCATGCTGATTCTCGACACAACAACACAACAGTCTGCAGCCCTGCTGGCACAGTGTGTGTGTGTGTCTGACAACACAACAGTCTCATCATCTGCAGCGCTGCTCACACGGCTCATGTGTGTGTGTGTGTGTGTGTGTGTGTGTCTGCGTGTTTATTTGAGTTCCTGCCGCATGACGGTCCTGACTCACACAGTCAGCCCGACAAACGAGTGACAGAAGATGTGAGACCGGTTGTGTGTGTGTGTGTGTGTGTGTGTGTTTTATTGCAGTTCCCTGTGCAGGAGTCTGATGTCACATTAAACTGTAATGAACCTGCTTCACACTTCGCTGACTGTACAAAGGTTTGAACACACACACACAGAGAAAGTGCTTTCTACGGTTCAAAGCATTTCCGTTGAACGAGCACACACACACTCGACCGTGACAGGCTGGCATGAAGGAACAGGACCTAACAAAGAGACACATTACAAAACAATGTATAATTCATACCCCAAATGTTCACAATGTCACTGTTGGTGTTACTTTGGAATTTAACAGACTTTTGTTTGAGTTATTGGGTTTTTAGGGGGGGTCAGTGAAACACTGTTCTGTAAAGAAATAGATGATAATTTTCTGTTTGCTGTTGGTATTTCGTCATAACATACCAGCTCAAGTCCCACCTTATCACACACATATACTATAATCATAATAATATATATTGTAATAACCCCAGCCATTAACAACCAGGATCTCTTATAGGACGTTTATTGAACACAGGATATTGTTCGGGCCATATCCTTCGCCTCTAAACTAACTTCAATATTTCGAGCTATCATCCGGAACACAGCTATTATTGTCTCTCTGCTCACCTTCCAACACTTCACTCCCCGGGAAAAAAAGGAGCGACCCTCCTCCCCCCCCCAGGCTATACAGTGCCTTGCAAAAGTATTCACCCCCCTTGGCTAGTTACTTATTTTGTTACATTACAACCTGTAATTTAAATGTTTTTTTAATCTGAATTTTATGTGATATGTATTCACCCCCTTTGCAATGATGCCCCTCAAAAGTTCTGGTGCAACCAGTTACCTTCAGAAGTAACATAATTAGTGAAATGAAGTCCACCTTTGTGTAATCTAAGTGTCACATGATCTGTCAGTATAAACACACCTTTTCTGAAAGGTCCCAGAGGCTGCAACACCACTAAGCAAGAGGCATCACACCATGAAGACCAAGGAGCTCTCCAAACAAGTCAGGGACAAAGTTGTTGAGAAGTACTAGTCAGGGTTGGGTTATAAAAAAATATCCAAATCTTTGATGATCCCCGGAGCACCATCAAATCCATCATCTTCAAATGGAAAGAACATGGTACCACAACAAACCTGCCAAGAGAGGGCCGCACACCAAAACTCACAGACCGGGCAAGGAGGGCATTAATCAGAGAGGCAGCACAGAGACCAAAGGTAACCCTAAAGGAGCTGCAGAGTTCCACAGCAGAGACTGGTGTATCTCCGCATGGGACCACAACAGGCCGTACACTCCATAGAGCTGCGCTTTATGGAAGAGTGGCCAGAAAAAAGCCATTACTTAGTGTTAAAAATAAGATGGCACGTTTTGAGTTTACCAAAAGGCATGTGGGCGACTCCCCAAATGTATGGAGGAAGATGCTCTGGTCAGATGAGACTAAAATTGAACTTTTCGGCCACCAAGGAAAACGCTATGTACGGCGCAAACCCAACACATCCCATCACCCCAAGAACACCATCCCCACAGTGAAACATGGTGGTGGCAGCATCATGCAGTGGGGATGTTTTTCAGCAGCAGGGACTGGGAAACTGGTTCGAATCGAGGGAAAGATGGATGGTGCTAAATACAGGGATATTCTTGAGCAAAACCTGTTTCAGTCTGCCTGTGATTTGAGACTGGGACGGAGGTTCACCTTCCAGCAGGACAATGACCCGAAGCATACTGCTAAATCGACACTCGAGTGGTTTAAGGGGAAACATTTAAATGTGTTGGAATGGCCTAGTGGCCCAGCAAGAGCTGTGTCCGGGTCTGCGGCAGTAAGTCGGACTCGTTTCCGGTGAGGGTTGGCCTCCTCCAAGGCTGCGCTTTGTCACCTATCCTGTTTGTGGTATTCATGGACAGGATCTCACGGCGTAGCCGCGGGGGAGGGGGGCTGCGGGTTGGTGGGCAGAGGATTGCATCACTGCTTTTTGCAGATGATGTGGTCCTGATGGCATCATCAGTCTGCGACCTGCAGCACTCATTGGATCGGTTCGCAGCCGAGTGTGAAGCGGCTGGGATGAGGATCAGCACCTCCAAATCTGAGGCCATGGTTCTCAGCAGGAAACCGATGGATTGTCTACTCCAGGTAGGGAATGAGTCTTTACCCCAAGTGAAGGAGTTCAAGTATCTTGGGGTCTTGTTCTCGAGTGAGGGTAAAATGGAACGAGAGATGGGCCGGAAGAATTGGAGCAGCGGGTGCGGTGTTGCAGTCGCTTTATCGCACCGTTGTGACGAAGAGAGAGCTGAGCCAGAAGGCAAAGCTCTCAATCTACCGGTCTATCTTCGTTCCTACTCTCACCTATGGTCATGAAGGGTGGGTCATGACCGAAAGAACGAGATTGCGGATACAAGCGGCGGAAATGAGTTTCCTCCGGAGGGTGGCTGGCATCTCCCTTAGGGATAGGGTGAGAAGTTCAGCCATTCGTGAGGGACTCGTAGTAGAGCCGCTGCTTCTTTGCGTAGAAAGGAGCCAGTTGAGGTGGTTCGGGCATCTAGTAAGGATGCCACCTGGCCGCCTCCCCTAGGGAGGTGTTCCAGGCACGTCCAGCTGGGCGGAGGCCGCGGGGCAGACCTAGGACCAGGTGGAGGGATTATATCTCCACACTGGCCTGGGAACGCCTTGGAATCCCCCAGTCAGAGCTGGTTAATGTGGCCCGGGAAAGGGAAGTTTGGGATGCCCTGCTTGAACTGCTACCTCCGCGACCCGACCCCGGAAAAAGCGGATGACGATGATGATGATGATGATGGAATGGCCTAGTCAAAGCCCAGATCTCAATCCAATTGAGAATCTGTGGTCAGTCTTGAAAATTGCTGTTAACAAGCGGAAACCATCCAACATGAAAGAGCTGGAGCAGTTTTGCCTTGAGGAATGGGCAAAAATCCCAGTGGCAAGATGTGGCAAGCTCATCGAGACTTATCCAAAGCGACTTGCAGCTGTAATTGCCGCAAAAGGTGGCTCTACAAAGTACTGACTTTAGGGGGATGAATAGTTATGCACGCTGAAGTTTTCTGTTATTTTGTCCTATTTGTTGTTTGCTTCACGATAAAAAAAAAATCACATCTTCAAAGTTGTAGGCATGTTCTGTGGATAAAAAGATGCAAACCTTCAAACAATCCGTTCTAATTCCAGGTTGTGAGGCAACAAAACATGAAAAATGCCAAGGGGGGTGAATACTTTTGCAAGGCACTGTATACAGGCAGCCTTTGATTGTCAGGTGGCTCAGGACAGGAGTTTAACATACAGCATAACACGGCATAACATTAGAACATTAACATTAATAACACATTAGTTCCCTACAGGGGAGCTACAATATCTATATAAAGATATTTCATATACTATAATCATAATATATATATCTATATAAAGATATTTCATATACTATAATCATAATAACATACAGTGCATCCGGAAAGTGGCCTGGGAATGCCTTGGAATCCCCCAGTCAGAGCTGGTTAATGTGGCCCGGGAAAGGGAAGTTTGGGATGCCCTGTTGGAACTGCTACCTCCGCGACCCGACCCCGGACAAAGCGGATGAAGAGGATGATGATGATGATCATCCGTAAAGTATTCATACCCCTTCACTTTTTCCACATTTTATTATATGTTACAGCCTAATTCCAAAATGGATTAAATAAAAAAAAATTCTCAACATTCTACATACAATACCTCATAATGACAAAGTGGAAAAGGTTTTTTTGAATTTTTTGCAAATGTATTAAAAATAAAAAAAAATTATATCACATGTACATAAGTATTCACACCCTTTGCTGTGACACTCAAAATTGAGCTCAGGTGCATCCCATTTCCACTGATCATCCTTGAGCTGTTTCTACAACTTGATTGGAGTCCACCTGTGGTAAATTCAATTGATTGGACATGATTTGGAAAGGCACACACCTGTTTATATAAGGTCCCACAGTTGACAGTGCATGTCAGAGCACAAACCTTCATGTCAGAGCACAAACCAAAGTTATGAAGTCCAAGGAATTGTTGTAGACCTCCGAGACAGGATTGTATCGAGGCACAGATCTGGGGAAGGGTAAAAAAAAAATTCTGCATCATTGAAGGTCCCGTGGAGCACAGTGGTCTCCATCATTCGCAAATGGAAGACGTTTGGAACCACCAGGACTCTTCCTAGAGCTGGCAGCCCGGCCAAACTGAGCAATCGGGGGAGAAGGGCCTTGGTCAGGGAGGTGACCAAGAACCCGATGGTCACTCTGACAGAGCTCCAGTGTTCCTCTGTGGAGATGGGAGAACCTTCCAGAAGGACAACCATCTCTGCACCCCTTCACCAATCAGGCCTTTATGGTAGAGTGGCCAGACGGAAGCCACTCTTCAGTAAAAGGCACATGACAGCCCGCACTGAGTTTGCCAAAAGGCACCTAAAGGACTCTCAGATCATGAGAAACAAAATTCTCTGGTCTGATAAAACCAAAATTGAACTCTTTGGCCTGAATGCCAAGCGTCATGTCTGGAGGAAACCAGGCACTGCTCATCACCTGGCCAATACCATACCTACAGTGAAGCATGGTGGTGGCAGCATCATGCTGTGGGGGTGTTTTTCAGCGGCAGGAACTGGGAGACTAGTCAGGATCAAGGGAATGATGAATGCAGCAATGTACAGAGAGATCCTTGATGAAAACATGCTCCAGAGCGTTTTGGACCTCAGACTGGGGCGAAGGTTGACTTTCCAACAGGACAACGACCCTAAGCACACAGCCAAGATAAAAGGAGTGGCTTTGGGACAAGTCTGTGAATGTCCTTGAGTGGCCCAGCCAGAGCCCAGACTTGAACCCGATTGAACATCTTTGGAGAGTTCTGAAAATGGCTGTGCACCAACGCTCCCCATCCAACCTGATGGACTTTGAGGCGATCTGCAAAGAAGAATGGGAGAAACTGCCCCAAAATAGGTGTGCCAAGCTTGTAGCATCATACTCAAGAAGACATGAGGCTGTAATTGCTGCCAAAGGTGCTTCAACAAAGTATTGAGTAAAGGGTGTGAATACTTAATAATAATAATAATAATACATTGAATTTATAAGGCGCCTTTCAAGGCACTCAAGGTCGCCGTACAGTAATATAAAAAACAGTTCTCATAAAAATAATAAAAATAAATAAATAAATAAAATAAAATAAGATCAAAATAAGTAGTATACAATTAAAAAGGCATGGAGCCTGCAATCGAGCATTAAAAAGCATCACGTGGGACAGTAAGCCAGCCTAAACAAATGGGTTTTGAGGTGGTTTTGGAAACAGGACATTGAGTCCAGATTTTTGATGTCAGGGGGGAGGGAGTTCCATAGACGTGGGGCGGAGCAGCTGAAGGCTCGCGATCCCATGGTGGACAGACGAATTCGGGGGACGATCAGGTTGATGGAGGAGGTAGATCTGAGGGACCGGGTGGGAGTGTTAATATGAATGAGGTCAGACAGGTATGGAGGGGCTAGATTGTGGATGGCCTTGAATGTATGGAGGAGGATTTTGATTTATTCTGTATTTGATGGGAAGCCAGTGGAGTTGGAGCAGAACGGGGGTGATGTGACAGATGGCAGGGTTTTGGTGATGATGCGTGCGGCAGCGTTCTGGACTAATTGCAGTTTATGGAGGAGTTTGTGGGGAGACCGAAGAGGAGGGAATTGCAATAGTCCAAGCGGGAAGTGACAAGAGGATGTACCAGGACTGCAGTGGTGTTGGGAGTGAGTGAAGGGCGGAATGTTTCGGAGGTGGAAGTAGACCGGATGGTGTTGTTGATGTGGGTGTGAAATGATAGGGTGCTGTCGAGGACAACACCCAGACTCTTAACCTGGGGGAGATTGCCGATGGTGAGGGAAAAACTGGGGAGTTTGCAGAGTGTGGACTTGGAGCCAATAGGACTACCTCTGCTTTATTATAATTTGAGGATTTGAGGTGAACCAGGAAAGGCAGGCACAGAGGGAGGAGGGTGGGAAGGTGGAAGAGGGTTTGGAGGAAACATAGAGCTGGGTGTCGTCCGCGTAACAGTGGAAATGGATATTGTGTTTGCGGAAGATCAGACCAAGTGGAAGGAGGTAGATGATGAATAGGATGGGGCCAAGGACGGAGCTTTGAGGGTGTAATTGCTGCCAAAGGTGCTTCAACAAAGTACTGAGTAAAGGGTGTGAATACTTATGTACATGTGATATTTAATTTTTTATTTTTAATACATTTGCAAAAAATTCAAAAAATCTTTTCACCTTGTCATTATGCGGTATTGTGTGTAGAATGTTAAGGAATTATTTTTTTTTAATCCATTTTGGAATTAGGCTGTAACATAATAAAATGTGGAAAAAGTGAAGGGGTATGAATACTTTACGGATGCACTGTATATCTATATAAAGATATTTCATATACTATAATTATAATAATATATATCTATATAAAGATATTTCATATACTATAATCATAATAATATATATCTATATAAAGTTATTTCTTTACAGTGTAAGATAGGGTAGACACACATCACCAACCGGACAGTTCTGGTTTATCTTTGAAAGTTCTGGGATTAAACGCACTTTTTGCTTAATTAATAACTTGCTGTTAATTTCTAATTAACATTTCTAATTCTAATTTCTTTTAAACCCCACATCATCACACAGATGTTTTAAGAAATAAAGTTTATCTATTATTATATTTTTGTTTTTTCTTTAAACTCAGCAGACTAAACTCAAGCTGATAGCTTTATTAAGGGATAACATAGCATTAATATCATACCATACACAATAACAGAAAGGGACAGACAATTATCTTTGGCACTGATAGTTCAATAAATATGCACCTGTGTCTCTGTGTTAGAATAAAGAGCAACTGAATAAATAAATAAATGTTGATAAACATAAGTTACTCCCTAATAAATAGGCATGCTGGGATACAGATCCTTTCCGTTCCACTGCTGACTTCCTGTGAGCATCCGACGGTTTTTTATCGTAGCCATGGATTCCGTTTCCTGGCCCCCATGGAAACTGTTTACTGATCACCAAGGACATGTTCTCCTGGTTATGATAGACACCATCTCCTGGTCACCATAGACACCATCTCCTGGTCACCATAGACACCGTCTCCTGGTCACCATAGACACCGTCTCCTGGTCACCATTGATCCTGTGCCATGTTCATCATTGGTATTACCTCCTGGTTACCATGGATACTGTTAACTGATCGCCATGGATACATTCTGTCTTGGTACAAAGGGTCCAGTCTCTCTATCATTGTTTCTGTCAGAGTATCCTCATCTATACCCCTGACCCTTGACCCCTGACCCCAGTGACATCACACACAGCCACATGTCATGGCTGACCATTCACTGAGAGTCTTGTAGTGGTTACTTTCGTCTAGGAAGGAGAAGTCCTCCTCGTATTCGGTTGGTCTGCAGCAGGGGGCGCGGCTCTTTCGAGACACGCCCCTGCCGGTCCATGCCTTCATGATGAGGTCATAGTTACGTCGCTTGGCGCGGCACGCTCCCGAGCAGTAGTGGAACAGCAGCGTCTCGTCGCTACGGTAACCCAGGCCCAGCTGGCTGACGGTCACCTCCGCCTGACGCAGGGCGCACAGCCGTGAACCTCGCCCTGCCCGCTTTGGTCGACGCCCACTCTCCCGCGCCTCGCGACGCTCTTTCCTGTCCACCAATCGATCAATCAGCTGCCTCAATTCGCCCTCTGTAAACGATTGGAACATCTGACGCCCTGGAGGAGAGGAGAGAAAGACGGGAGGGTTGAGGAGAGGAGAGGGATGAGGAGAAGAGAGAAAGAAGGGATGAAGAGAGGAGAGAAATAAGAAAGGGATGAGGAGAGGAGAGAAAGTGTGTGGGTGCATGTGTATTTGCTTGTTGCCTAATTTGTGTGTGCGTGTTTTTTTTTAACGCCTGGTGTGCGTCTTTCTGGCTGTATGTGTGTGTGTGTGTGTGTGTGTGTGTGTTTGTGTGTGTGTACTGTAAACTGCCTTCCAGATGTGTTGAGTTGGTAAAAAGGAACACTTTAACACTAGCAGGTGGTATGTAAGCTTAAGACCACACACACGCTTGCTTGCTCGCAATACTACACACACACACACACACACACACACACACACACACACACACACACACACACACACACACACACTGTGTGTTTCCAGAGCATGACGTCGGTGCCAGCGGCAGTAAATGTGTGTGTAAAGGCTAACGAAGGTTTAGAGTTTCTACGGACCTCACTTTGGCTGCTAGCCCCTGGAAGCTTCACACGCTATCAAGCTAAAAACACACTGACATACTAACTAGCTCTAAATGTCTGTCTGCAAGGCTAGCTATAGATACCTCATAATCTAACTACGCCATTCTGGAGGTTACAGTGTCAAAACAGCGGTGCGTACCTACCCACCCTCTCTCTCCCCCTTCTTGTCCTCCGCTCACTCCATTTCCTCTCTTCCTCCCTTCCTCCCTCTCTTCTTCAGCTCCTCCCCTGTCTATTCTTAGCTGTTATTAATATAATCTTAATAATAATATAATCTTAATGCCATGGATATATTTGTGCTTTCAGTGTGTCTGCCTCCTGGTCCGATGCCAGCTGTTTGGGACTGGAGTGACTGTCAGGTGTAACGTTTTATTTATTGATTCATGAATATGTATTTGTTATTTAATTTATTTTATTGATATGGGGGTAACCGACTGAGACCGGATGTCTTTTCCAGCAGTGCACTGTTTAAAGACAGACTACATACTGTATATTTAGTATACAGTTCTGTGCATAGGCTTTGGGCAGAGGATGCTGTTTCGAAGGCGAATGGCGGTCCCACCAAATGTTGATTTGATAGAGCATTGCTTTTCCCTCACTTTGTATTTTATGAATTGATTAAAAAAAAGATAAACAATTGACATTTATATTTTTCTGTACATTTTTTTTTAACTTGAAAGACTTCACACCTGCCTAAAACCTTTGCACAGTACTGTACATCACATATACCGGGTACAGTACATACAGTATACTGAGACCGGGTGTCTTTTCCAGCAGCGCCCTGTTTAAAGACAGAATACATACTGTACATATTGTATATACATCACAACAGCCAAACAAACTCACAGTCTGCCAGGAAGGAGTTCACCGCCACCACCGAGCGCGTCTTCCTCCTGGGACTTCTCCCCGATGAGGAAGAGGGAAGGAAGGGTCGCGTCTCCGCGGTAACGGTGAAGCTAGACAAGAAGTAGCAGAGAGCAGAGCCACATATCGTCACGGCGACGGCTGCCAGCGTCCATAACCTCATTTTAGAACGCTGCCGAGCATGGACTCTCTGAAACAACAACAAACAAACAAACAACGGGTCACGACAAAAACAATAACAACAACAACAACAATGACGTCAACAGCAAGATACAACACAACAACAAAAACAGCCCCAACCAGGAGTTCTAGCTAGTTTTCTCAATGTATGTTGTTCTGTCTGGCTGTATGTGCAGTGTACCCCCCCTTCCCTCTCTCTCCAGCTAACCAGCCATCTGACCATTTGGACCCCCCGGAGAAATGGGACCACCTGAGTGTGAACACACTCCTTTAGAATAGATCAGAACCGGTCATGTTGTTGTGAAGTCTGGATCTCCACAATGGCCAGAGGGTTCAGTAACCATCAGAGAGAAACAGCGAAGAGGATCAGAGACAGAAAACAAGGCAGAACGAGAGAGAGGATAAGAGGGCTAGATACTGTTTATGTGTGTGTGTGTGTGTGTGTGTGTGTGTATGTATGCGTATGTATATGCATGTGGGTATGTATGGGTATGTGTGTGTGTGTGTGTGTGTGTGTGTGTGTGAGTGTAGGGGGGTGTAATCCCTATATGTTGAGTTTGAGCATGTGAGAGGGGTAGTAACGTCTTCACCAGAACAGGAAGCGGTGAGGGGACAAGGGCTGAGGACATCTCCAGACCAACTCGGACAGTGTGTGTGAGAATGTGTGTGTGTGTGTATGTGTGTGTGTCTTTATGTGCGTTTATGTACGTGTGTTCGTGTCTGTGTCTGACAGTGTGTGTTTATGTGTGAGTGTATGTACGTGTGTGTGTGTGGGTCTCTTCAGGAAATGTAGCCTGCTGATAGCCTTCAGAGGTTTGCAAATAGACCTGAGCAAAACTATCCCTTGAAATACAACTATACAGTTCTAATGTCATTCCGGCATGTTAGCTTCGTCCCAGTGCTTCATTGTGATTTCCAGTTCTATTATCTCCGTCAAACAACCATAAAAGATGTGACTATTTGAACTTACGTAATAAATTGTAAATTGCTTGACATTCCGTTGAAACTGCAAGTCAAACCCGATTGATTAACTGACAAGAATGAATGTTGTGTCAGGTCGTGTACAGCACTTATTGTTTGTTGGATTTGTAAAGAATGATAGACATTCCTGCGAGTTTTAATGTGAGACATCTGAGGTGATGTTTGAAACGTTCCAGGCTGCCTTGGAAGCTGGTAAGAGCTTGAAAGCCGTTTCATTTATTGTTATAATAATTTACTACATATGTAGATTTTACACATGTTTACACCATGTTTCATTATCAGTCCACGGCTGACTCCTTGGAGGTTTCAAAAATACAAAGAGAGAGCAAGAAGTAAAGGTAGGGAGAGACCAAGGGAAAGAGTGAGGGCACAGAGAGAGAGAAAGAAAGAAAGAAAGAAAGAAAGAAAGAAAGAACGAGTTGTATAGAGAGAGTTAGAGAACGAGAGAGAGAGAGAACGAGAGAGAGAGAGAGAGCGAGAGAAAGAGAGAGAGAGAGTCAGCAGTGTTCCTCGCGATGGAGGAGAGGTCTATAATTCAAAGGAGCGAGGATTAATGTGCACGTTTCCATTCGCAAGAAGCAGGAGAATCCGGGAATCTAGACTTGTGTTCACAGCGTTTACTAAAACTACTACTTGGCTATTATATGTTTACGTTGAGCTTCCAAACTGTCAAGTTCAAAAATAGCTACCGTACATTCCATTAGTGCTGATCAACGCTGAAGATAAGGCTTGCATACAAACCCAACTAGAATGTTTACATTGTGGTGAGTAACTTCATGTAAACAAATGTAGGTGGAAAGTCAATTCTTCTCTTTGGATGACTGAAGACAATAGAGAGAGAGAGAGAGAGAGAGAGAGAGAGAGAGAGAGAGAGAGAGAGAGAGAGAGAGAGAGAGAGAGAGAGAGAGAGAGAGAGAAAGAGAGAGTGAGAGAGACATTTTGGAGAGTATGTTAGGGAAGGACAAAAGTATGGGAGGAGGTTCCAGAACTACAGAGAGTTCTGTTCTCAGAACGTTCTCACAATTCTTTTTCTCAGGGAACTTGTGGAACAATAGAGAATCTAATTCGGACCATCTGTAAGTGTGTCCGTCCATTGGCTTATTAACTGTTGTGTCAACACACCGCTGTAGGGAGCACGGAGCCTAAATTAGCCCCCTCGACTCAATGGACCTGTACTTAATTTATTTAAGACTGTGTGTGTGTGAGCATGTCAGTCTGTTGTTCATTCTCCATTACAGGAGATCGTTATTCTGAAGTGGCCTCTCTCTGGGTGCGACGATGTCCCGCCTGCCACTGGCTCTAAGGTGGAGCACTAAAGCCTTCCTCTAACGTCAACAAAGCTCTTCATCGCAATAAGGGCCATCTGTCTCTGTCAGCTGTTTGTGGATGCCATCAATAGACTATCACTCTACTGTAGAAGACCTAACAGGGAGTGCACGCATGCACGTACACACACACACACGCAAACATACAGACGCACGCACGCACGCACACACATACAAACATACAGACACATATATACACACACACACACACACACACCCAAAGAGACACACATATACACACACACAACACGCAGACACGCAGACACACACACACACACACACACACACACACATACACACACACACTCACTCGGACACACAGACACATTCTGAGGAAGAGGAGGAGGAAGTGATGTCATGAGAATATATTGCACTGAATCTCCCCTCTTGGCTTCTCATCCATTCTTCCAAACAATTGCTCACAGGAGACAACCTTCAGCTGGTAGACACTTACAAGGTACTGCGATGAGATGTCGGGTACTCCAGGGCCACCCACATGGAAATAAAGCACTCCGAGAGCTTTTAGTAAGCTTGGATGAAAAACTTCAAAATGGTCAACTGTTTGTGTTACATCTTTATCTGTAGAAAAGAACTTGGGGCATGGTCGAATAGTAAGATATTAGGTGAGCAAGAAAGACATACAGACAGACAGACAGACATACAGACAGACAGACAGACAAGCAGGTAGATAGACAGACAGGCAGACAGACCAGCAAAAAGACAGGTAGGCAAGCAGGCAGGCAGGTATGCAGGTAGGCAGGCAGACAGACAGGCATACAGAGACAGATGTGGAAAAAGACAGGCAAGCAGCCAGACAGACCGGCAGGCAGATAGACACAGGAAAACAGACAGGTACGCAGGCAAGCAGACAGACAGGTACGTAGACAAACAGACAGACAGGTACGCAGGCAGACAAGTGAGGGCCATACCAAGAGTTGTGTGGCCTGTGAGGTGGTTTCACAGGGACTGAGAAGTAAAACCCAATGCTGGCAAGCAGGGAACAGAAAACAAACATGGGTCACTCTTTTCCTCGAAGAAGAAAAAAGTAACTAAACTCAGTGTTGAGTGATGCGGTGTGACTCTTCCAGGAAAACATTAAAGTGTGCCTGACCCTTCCTCTGAAAATATGTTCCTAAATGTATGGCACAAAGACTGAGGACATGGATCTGATTGGTTCCCAGGTCAGAGGAAATGCCAGGATGTTCCCAAGGGGTGGGGATCCCCCAGTTTGGGTGCTAGGGGTCAAGCGTGGGTCAAATTGGAGCGGGGAGTGGTATTGGAAGGAGTAGAACGCATTCTATTGGTCCATTGCTAGCCATTCATGTCCACTGGCTGATTAGCTTATTAAGCAGCTAAGCACATGTTGCTGTAGCAATTCAAACTGACAGCACTGGAGTTTAACATAATAAACACAACCATGAATTATACTGGCTTTAGGCACTATTACGTTCTCAAAACACAATGTTTTTGAAAAGCTAAAATAGTGGAAAAGTTTGTTTTCTTTTCTTTTAACGTTTTACTCATATTGACAGCTTTTGTCGGTTTTGCAGGTCTATATCCACATTGCCAAACCTCTGGCTGGGCGATTGTATACTGTAGTATTGTCACACACACAAACGCATGTACACACACATCTGGTTGCTAGTGTTTTTCACAGTTTTCAGACGGGTCCCCGTGGAAGGGAGAGATCTGACAATCATTCTGCAAATAATAATTTAAACAACACATCGTTCTGCAGATAATACTTTAAACTGTAAACACACCAAGGACACGCAGCTCTTTCAAACGTGCAAAAAAACAAACAAACAAACACAGGCGGCGCAATCAATACAAGAGCGAGATGGCAAGACAGATTTGTTCAGAAGAGATCTCTCATATCTGACATCTGTTGAGGTTTCACAACTCCACCTCTTGCTGCTGGGCGCTCTTGAATAGACATAAGGGATTTTCTTAAGTGAAAACTTTTCCTGGGAATAAAAAAGAAAGGACTTCATGGGAAAGGTGTTCCAATTCACGAGCTTTATGTTATTCTTGCCATTCAGACTTTATGAATGTCATAAGAGGACAGAATTCCTGTCATCAATCATTAAAAAAAATGTGCATTCATTTAACATCCATCAAATCCTGTCGACTTCAAGTACTGCCACGAAGGGCGTGTGTTGACGTTAGTTTCACTTGGAACAAGTATTTATCTTGTAACGTAACACGAATCGTACAGTCAGATTCTGCCAAACAACCCTTCAAACCAGCCTATAGCCTACGCTTTTTATTTATGAAGTGTTCTAAAGCAACCTGTCACTAAATGTTGAAGTGTTTCACTTTAGCTGGATAGCCCATCCACTGAGTGGGCAGGTTCTGATTAGCCTACTAATGTACAGTGGCGTTGGTTAGCAGGGAAAATATAATGACGAATAACGGAGTCCAGGGTTCAAAATGTATTTTTCTATTTATTTATTTTTTATGATCAATCACTTTGTGAAGCACATACATTTGAATGGAGCACTGAACGACTGTCAACGCTGCCCCCATGCTCCTGTTCATCGTAAACTCCTGAGTTTGTTTTTCCATAGGCCTCACTCATAGGCCTACCAGTAAGGGACGGGGTTAATTGCAAATTACGAAATCGCTCATTCACACAAGGTTGTTTTGAATAACAAAAGCTCTCCAAACCTAGAGTCATAACAAAATAATAACAATTTTAATTAATTGTACATGCGCTCCACAAACGTTCCATTGCAACCAAACCCACAATTACTTTTCTTCTGCAGCTGAAATTAGTTTATTTATTTCCCTTCTCCCTCCAAATTCCAGTACTAAACATCTCATGGTCATTCCCAGCAAACTTTCCGCCGCTGACGAAGCCGCGCGAGCCAGCTGTGTGTCTCCGAGCTTTCTCTGAGATTAGCTGCTAACCGTTGACCGTGCCAGCTCCAATCCAGGGGAATAACTATCATAGCTGGCATTGTTTCGATGCTACCATCCCATCATGTTGACAATCAGCAGAGCCGGACATTCCCAGAGCCCCCCCGACAGCTGTTAACACGGAGCTGTCATGAATGTTTAGGCCCGGCCAAGATCCCCTTTCCATCAGGCCCCACGGTTGTAATGTAGTAATATAAAGGCGGTGTCTGCGTGTGCGTGTGTGTGTGTGTGTGTGTGTGTATGTGTGTGTGCATGTGCGTGTGTGTGCGTGCGTGCGTGTTTTACGGGTGGGGTGCATAGAGGGGTGAGGGACAGAACGTGCGTGGGGGAGTCCCGTGGACTTTGATAGATTAAATACATATTATAATCTTATTTTTTTGCACACAAAAGGCACTTTGTAACTCTTTTTCTCAGAAAAAGTGTGGTACTAAAATCAGAGGACTATATTCAGAGCTATAGCAGGCAGAATAGGGTACAACAGGACAAACATCAGGCTAAACTACAATACCCATCTGCTAGGATCCCACCCCACAGTCAAAAGAGAGCTTGTGGAACAGTGGCCCTTCCCACAGCTGTAGTTTCTTGACAACGTAACAAACTGGGTGTGGGCATATTGTTTGTGTTAAAGAATCTAACAAATCTATGATGAAATCGTAAACCACGGCCCAGAGTCTCTTAACTTAGACCTCTCGTTACATCAGATAGACAGTCTAACCCAGAATCCATTCCATTCAGTAGAACCGCATACAGGAACCCAGAACCCATCAAATTCAGTAGGACCACATAGAGTAGCTCAGAACCCATTCAATTCAGTACAACCACATTCCAGTTCAGAACCCCTACAATTAAATGGAACAACAATCCAACCCAAAACCAATGCCATTCAATAGTACTACAGCCTAAACCCCCAAACCAATTCCATGTAATAGTACTACAGCCTAACCCAGATCCCAACCAATTGAGTAGAACCACAAAACAAACCAGAACCAATATAATTCAAAAAAAGCACAGTTCAATCCAGAACCCATTTCCTTCAATAAACCACAGTCCAATCCAGAGCCCCCTTGGATTAAATGAAACCACAGTCTAACCCCCCAAACCCTTTAAATTCAATAGACCCACACAGCCCCACCCAGAAGCTCTTACGATTGAATAGAAAGTCTAAGCAGGAACCCCCTGCAGTACAATAGAGCTCCCGTTCCACAGCTGGAATACACAGGAAGCAGTTTAATCCACCCTCTGTTACTTCAATTTGTTATACACACACACACACACATACACACATACAGGTAGTTTGTAAAAAGGGAATGATGAGTCTAAATCAGAGCCAAGGGTGATTCCACTGAGACACAAACACACACACTCATGCATACCCCTGCGTGACCTCTAACACACACTCTGACCTCAATGTTTTTGTTTTGTTTGTTTATCCAAACAGAACAGGCTAGCAACCAGCAAACAACCACGGTCATATGGATACTTATGTAAACGACTTACATAGACTTACCCTGACAGTCAAATAGTTTTTGTTCCTTTAAACCGACAAAAACCTTGTCTGTTACTTGGATACAAGTCTGATTCCTAAAACTGAATTCTTAATAAAGCGAAGCTCAGCGCTAAATCAATAAATTAATTAGAATTGTTGAAAAGGCAAGCAAAACGCCAGTATGGTCTATGTTAGGACATGTGTAAACAAAAAAATAGTTGCACTACAAAAACATGTCAGTAAAAAAATCTATTGTTTAAGTAAACAAGTCTAACATGCTGTTGCATGTGCATAATCCATAGGCTGTCCTGTCTGTACAGGCTAGTAAAATGGTACCCTTAACTCATAGGTCCTACAGTACACAGGCCTATCCTACGCCCATACATAGAACTACCAAAGGAGAGTAGAAAAACAGGATGGAAAGAGGAGAGAAACAGACAGGATGGTGAAGTATTTACCCGTTTCTTGATGGCAGCAGCTGGAACAGACATCAGAGGAACACAGGCTTCCATTGCCACAACTAAATGAGTTAGCCTTCCATAGACCAACTGTAGTGGCATGGCCTAGCCTAACTGTATTACCATGGCCTGGTCTAACTGTATT
>JAPMUY010000626.1:7500-30000 GCA_026901105.3 Galaxias olidus | reverse complement strand
TCTTACGCACATATTTAAACTGAGCGTACTTTTTTTCACATACTTTTAAAATCCTCCCACATACATGTTTAAACCGAACATTCTTTCTCTCACAGACTTGAACCGAACATACTCATTCTAACCCTTACACACACACACACACACACACACACACACACACACACACACTACAGGCTTTCCCTTTTCCTTACAGACGCACATGATTCATATATTCCCCCACACACAGACATGGTTAACCTACTAGCACACACACGTGGGCAATCACCAGTAGTTTACAATTTGCCAGTAGTTTCTGTTTCTTTCCCTCAGTGACATATACACACAGATAGTAGCCCCGCCTAGACAAACTGAATTACCTGTTAGACGCACACACACACCTGGAGACAACACACCTCTTCACGGTGTCCAACCTCTCGTCGTTCCAAACTGCTGTCCCATTCAAAGCTGCTCAGAGCTCCAGACAGGAGTAACTCTACAAACTGAATTACCTGTTAGACGCACACACACACCTGGAGACAACACACCTCTTCATGGTGTCCAACCTCTCGTCGTTCCAAACTGCTGTCCCATTCAAAGCTGCTCAGAGCTCCAGACAGGAGTAACTCTACACTGAATTACCTGTTAGACGCACACACCTGGAGACAACACACCTCTTCACGGTGTCCAACCTCTCGTCGTTCCAAACTGCTGTCCCATTCAAAGCTGCTCAGAGCTCCAGACAGGAGTAACCAGCAGCAGTAAGTGGGTTGTACTGAGTCTCTGCTCAGAGCCAGAGCACAGTTCAGTTCTGTTGTGGAGTGTTGTGTTGTGTTGCACACCGCTGTTGGACAGATGGGTCTCCTCTGGCTCTCCACTCAAGCTCAGCTCTGCTGTGTCTGTCTGCTGAGAGATCTGCTTCTGCTCCGAGTCTGGCAGGGAACAGAGGGATGAGAGAGAGAGAGAGAGAGAGAGAGAGAGAGAGAGAGAGAGAGAGAGAGAAAGAGAGAGATAGAGGGATAAACAGGGAGGGAGGGAAGGAGGGAGGGAAGGGGGGGGGGGGAGTGAAAAGAGGCGTGGACGACGGAAGGAGGGAGGGATGGTAGATTGAAAAGCTTAATCACTTTGGTATGCCCGGCCCCCCTTTTCTGAAACCATGTACTCTGTTCATGTGTTCCTGTACAAACACTCACATACACTCACTCACATTAGACACACACATACACACACAGAGAAAGATAGACACACACACACACACACACACACACACACACACACACACACACACACACACACACACACAGTGGATAGACACACATGCAGGAAAAAAAACACGCACACACCCTGGGGATGACCTCCTACCTGCTTTAGAGACAAAGCTTAGCTCCGCCCTTCTCCGGCCCAGCTGTGAAGAGCTGATGAGTAATTGGCTGATGTCTCCTCTTTAACCTGAAACGAACCGTTTCATTGGGCGCGCCCCTAATCCTCTGTTAACACAGTCCATCTAAACAACAGAGGCCCCCTGATGCTTCCAGACTGAATTTAGTGGGGTCTCCATCAACATCATCATCATCATCATGTTCTCCTTCATCATCCTTATCATCATCATCATCAGGTTAATTATCATCATCATCATCATCAGGTTCTTCATCATCATCACCATCATCATCATCTTTATTACCATCATCACCATCATCATCATCTCTATTACCATCATCACCATCATCATCATGTTCTCCTCATCATCACCATCATGTTCTTCATTATCCTTATCATCATCATCAGGTTAATTATCAATTAATTATCCCCATCCTAATTCATTATCATCATCATCATCATCATGTTCTTCATCATTAGCATCATCACCATCATCATCATGTTCTTCTTCATCATCATGTTCATTATCACAATCAATGTCTTCATCATCTTCATCCTAACGCATTTCTCATTAAAAATGGAGGCGAGGTATTCCGTATTCCCTCTGCTCTCCTCTCCAATGTGCACAACAGGACCCCCCCCCCCCCCCCACATCACACACACACACACACACACACACACACACACACACACACACACACACACACACACACACACACACACACACACACACACACACACACACACAGACAGGGAGAGATGTGAGTGTGTGAGTATGGTCAGGGCGACCAGACTACTGTTCTGCCCAAAGCTCTCTCCAGAGCGACCCACAGCCCTGTCATCTGCTGTTCCTCACTTTCTCTCTGTAAACAGCTGCTGGCAAGCGCACACACACACACATGCACGCACGCACGCACGCACGCACGTCACCTCTGTGAGTGTGTGAGGGTGTGTGTATCATTCAGACTGCGATCAGGTTGTTAGGGTTCAGTGAACATTGAACTTAACATTCCACTCTGATCCCTCACTTCCTCCAGCCAACACCTCTGGGCCCCACACACACACACACTGTTTAATTATGTAAGCACGCGTGTGCATTGCTGGGAGCTGAAGCATGCTGGTAGTTAATTGAATAGGGGCGGACAGGCGGGTGTGTGTTTCTGTGTGTGTTTGTGTACGGAGGAAGAGCTGCCTGTTCCAAAGAGTGAAGACTGGGGTTTTTCTAGTTCAAACAAACATGACTGTTAAAATGTCTGGATTGGCATGGGGGTGAGGGTGTGTGTGTGTGTGTGTGGGGGTGGGGGTGGGTGGCAGTGGGGTGTAAGGGGAGCAGAGGAAGATCTTTTCCCCCAAAACATCTTATAAATCTTTAAGAAATTTGGGTAGTAATTTCCATTACTGTTCTTATATTAAAATTTACATTTAAAACATATCATTTAAAGTCCAAGTGGAAAATACTTTTGGTACATATTATATATTTGTTTTTAGTTAATTTCAGACTAAACCTAAAGACTGAATCTATATGTTCAGGTAGCTTTGATAAATACATTGATTTAACGTAATCTTATGGATTGATAGTAGCAGACTCTCTGTGAGAGTCTGGTTTCATCTCTCATCTGATGTACTCCTGCAGGACAACAGAACAAAACTACAAACAACAGAGCAGTACCTCCCTGTGAGAGTCTGATGTACTCCTGCAGGACAGGGACACAAAACTACAAACAACAGAGCAGTACCTCCCTGTGAGAGTCTGGCTTCGTCTCTGTCTCTTTCCTGATAGAGGTAGATACTCCTGCAGGACAGGGACAACAGAACAAAGCTGCAAACAACAACAGTCTCTCTATTTCTGAAATGTGCAATTAGACTGGTTTATCTGTGGCACAGGGACAGCAAAGGGCTGAATCCATTCTAGTATCTTATGGTATACAAGTTTAATAAAACAATTTAGAAATATACCCTGGAACAAATTGTATGGTAACTGTTTAGTTCTTTTTATGAGCGTAAGGACTCGGTACTCTTTTTGTGTGTGTATTTGCATGTTAATGTCTGTCTGTAGGTAACTGTAACCTGCACATGTTTGAGTTGACCAGGTCTCAGACAGCGTGTGAGTGTTCTTTGTGTTTCCCAAGAAGAATTGCGGTTGTCTTGGCGACCGCTAATCGGGATCCTAATAAAATAAAGTAAACAGAGGACCTTTATGTCTTGAATAGCTCGGTTGCTAGCGCATGGCGCAAGGTCAGGGGTTCAATTCCCATTGGGACTGCACATACAAAAAACATATGCACTAATGGTCGTGTAAGGCTTTGTGGATGAAGTAGCTACTAGGTCAAACCGCATTTATTATGGCCTACCATCTAATAAATACCGCTACAACAATAACACGGTGCAGGGAGATAGGAGTAGATGTACACTTTGCATGGAAATTGAAAACTGCATTTCCAGTGATCCAGTCAGCATCTTATTCTTTGACTGAAGCCTCAGCCACACAGACAGAAGATATAGAATGACATCAGTCTTCCATGTCTAATATGAAACAATGATTTAGATCACTCGCAATATTCAGAACCACTACGCTGTGAGAGAGCTCCGGGGTGAAAAGTCTGACAAGTTTTAAACCACATCTGACAAATAAAAAGGGGGTAAACTCTCAAAGAACTCAACTAAACGTTAAATTAGAGTAACACAAAACATGTATTATCAGAGAGAGAGAGAGAGAGTCCCCCGGGTTAAAAGTAAATCCCCCTTTAAAGTATTAGTAGACCTACCTGCTCACATCAACATTGTCAAACCAATCAGGCCTCAGATGGACCAACGAGGACATCTCCTGGTCAGAATGATGAACTGCAGGCTGATAAAACAGCCCAGTGCTCGAACCAGTGCTTTTTTTCCTGATAGAGGTAAATGCTATTTCTTTGCTCAGATTGCACAAAAAGTTGTGCAATGATGTTGGATGTTACAGGGACTTTGCTAAATACAAATGGAGATCCCACTGTTCTGCTGGCAAGCATGTAAAGCAAGTCAACTTTTTATGGACCACATACTATAACTGCTGGCGAAGCAGCCCTCATTAGTGTGTAGGGTATTAACAGCGGCAAGCTTCGGGATGAAGTTCCCATTCTCTGGTTGAAACAGGAAATGGAATGATCTCTCTGTTAACTCAAATAATTTTCCTTCAATCAAATATTGAGTATTTACTGTGTGAGTGTTTTGGGCACGCCTGCAAGGTATATACTGTACATTAGGACAGCACGCCTGTTCGGTCTAAACTAGGGTATAGATTTGGTTTTGCGCTTGCAAGAATTTTTTTGGTTGGTCTCTGTTCAGTGCTGTTCTGTAACTTCTGTACAAGACTTTAAAAACTGTACCGTCCACCTATCTATCACAATAACTGCCTCAGTAGACAAACAAAAGCAAAAAAAAGTATTCCAATTGGGTAATACCCTAAATAAATAAATAAATAAATAAATGAATAAATAAATAGAGTGCTCCTCCAATTTTTTAAGCTAATATCTGAAACCTGTGAGACATTTACGTTATCCACTAGCAAGGAACACCCCTATCCTTTCCAAAGTGTCACAGCACACACTTTAATAGAAGCAGTAGTACAAAATCAAAAAAATATACGTTATTCGTCAGATATAGAACATTTTAAAAAATCTCATACATACAGTTATCGTTTTTATAAAAGGCTGGTTGATAAAAGCGATAATTAAAGCTTTTTTTGTTTGTTTTCATCATGACCTCATTAAAAGTCCGTAACACAAACTAGCAGTTTGGTTAGTGTTACCATGGTTACAATCTCAGTGGAATCACCCTTGGCTCTGATTTAGACTCATCATTCCCTTTTTACAAACTACCTGTGTGTGTGTGTGTGTGTGTGTGTGTGTCTGTGCGTGTGCATGGTAGTGTTTGTGGCAATGTGTGTGTGTGTGTGTCTGTGCGTGTGTGTGTGTGTGGGGCAGTGTGTGTGTCTGTGCGTGGTAGTGTGTGTGTATGTGTGTGTGTGTGTCTGTGCGTGTGTGTGTGTGTGTGTGGGGCAGTGTGTGTGTCTGTGCGTGGTAGTGTGTGTGTATGTGTGTGTGTGTGTGCATGTGTGTGTTCTACTGGCCGTCCATAGGTTGGTAAGGGATTTTGTGTCTGTAGAGACAGTAGTGCTGAGTGATGAAGACCATGTCGAAGAAGATGGAGAACACGCCCAAACCGAACTTAGTTGGGTCTCCAAACACCAGACGCCACTCATCTGGAGAACAAACACGAACACACACACACACACACACACACACACACAGACACACACACCATGGTCAGCACACTGAGAAAAACAACAGAGAGAGACAGGTTGAGGAACAACATTGAGGAACAAACACAACACACACACACACACACACACACACCCCTAATTCAACAGGAGCACACACACATTTGACATCACAAAGAGACTGGTTAAGCAGTAACAACAACAGACACACACACACACCCCACACACACACACACACACACAGGATTCCAGAACCATTTGGACCAGGCTGAACCTGAGCTACTAGGGGTTAGGAGTTAAGGGTTAGAGGTTAAAGTACCGTTGTTATAGGATTCCAGAACCATTTGGACCAGGCTGAAGGTGCCGCCAGTGAAATCCAACAAGACGTTTCCTATACTCCAGCCCACCGTGCTCTGTCTGCGGTAGTTCATATAGGCCTGACACACACACACACACACACACACACACATTATTATAGAGATACATTACATTACATTAATTTAGAAGATGCTTTACTCCAGAGCAACTTACAAAGAATAGTGCCTACAAAAAGATAAGGTCAGGTAGACAAAATAAGTGCAACCCTGACCTAATCACCTAGAGAAGAGCTAATCAGTATACAAAACAGAACCATCACAAAGATACTTAGATAAATTTAGCTATCTATCTGATCACAAGAGTATTTATTTGTGGTGTGTCCTGTTTGTTACAGAGTTATTACATAATAATATATATAGGGTACTGGGAGTCTTATCTTTCAGACATCGCTGATATTTATTGGAAAAGAGAAAGTATGTACTTGGCCAGCCTGATATTATCAAATGTATTATACCTAAGGTTTTTATTTCACTAGGATGATATTATCATATTGGTATGTATTTGGCCAGTGTAATGGCCAGAATGAAATCATAATATGATTATGTTAATTTACCTAAGGTACATATGATAATATGATTGTGTTTATTTACCTGAGGTACATATGATAATATGATTGTGTTTATTTACCTGAGGTACATATGATAATATGATTGTGTTCATTTACCTGAGGTACATATGATAATATGATTGTGTTTATTTACCTGAGGTACATATGATAATATGATTGTGTTTATTTACCTGAGGTACATATGATAATATGATTGTGTTTATTTACCTGAGGTACATATGATAATATGATTGTGTTTATTTACCTGAGGTACATATGATAATATGATTGTGTTTATTTACCTGAGGTACATATGATAATATGATTGTGTTCATTTACCTGAGGTACATATGATAATATGATTGTGTTTATTTACCTGAGGTACATATGATAATATGTGTTTATTTACCTGAGGTACGTATGATAATATGTGTTTATTTACCTGAGGTACATATGATAATATGATTATGTTAATTTACCTGAGGTACGTATGATAATATGTGTTTATTGTGATAATATGATTATGTTAATTTACCTGAGGTACGTATGATAATGTGATTGTGTTTATTTACCTGAGGTACATATGATAATATGATTGTGTTTATTTACCTGAGGTACATATGATAATATGATTATGTTAATTTACCTGAGGTACATATGATAATATGATTGTGTTTATTTACCTGAGGTACGTATTTGACCAGCGTGACTGCCAGCTTGATGTATGAGTAGTAGTACAGGTAATCCAGCCATGTAATCTGATTGGCTATGGCCACAAACAAAGTCACCAGGGCGAAGCCCCAGCCAATCACCAGCAAGCACCAAGCAATCTTGGAAACCTTCTGCCCACCCCTCTGAAAGCAGGAGAACATACATTGGGGTTACACACACACACACACACACACACACACACACACACACACACACACACACACACACACACACACACACACACACACACACACACACACACACACACACACACACACACACACACACACACACCTCGTAGATGGCGGCCTGACAGACGTAGATGAAACAGAGGAGCACAGCATGTAAACTGAAGAACACATCGTTGGCGTGTACGGGGTTAACTCCGTTAGGATTCCTCTTCACAAACTCCTCCTACATGACCGGGTACAGCAAACGTACATACATAAAAAAAACATGACACAGCAAGTATGCATTGTGATATAAATAATAATACATAAAATGTGTAAAGCACCTTTTAAGTAACTCAAGGACGCTGTACATAGAGACAGACATAGACATCTACCTTTAAACGTGACACAGCAAGGTTACATACATTTAAATGTACCTATCTAAACATAGGTAGGCTTACCTTAATGTAAGGCACCCAGAAAAGGCCAACGTTGAACACACTGTAGGCTATGAAGCCGGTCAGGTTGAGTGACAGGAAATCAAAGTTGAGTCCCACCACACTTTTTCTCCTCCAGTTCTCAAAGGCTTGTGGGTAAAAAGACACAGACCATGCCAGGAAGTAGATCCAGCCAATCACCTGGTTGATGACTGACAGCACGTTGCTGCGGACGACCAGGAAGCGTATCCTAGTGGCCGTACTAAAATATAGTTATAAAAGGAGGTTACCATGAGAACGGCTACGACTAGCCACGTCAGTCTGTTGTAACGGCGAGCCGTAACTATAGAAACGACTTTAGTTGAGTGTTGTCTGTGTAGAAACAAGTTCACCTGATGATGTCCGTGTTGTTGCTATAGAGATATGTGGTCACCTGGCCAACTCGTAGCGCTGACACTTCAAAGCTGACTGAGGTAATTTCAGCAGCCAGCACCACCTGTAGAACAGGGGTCAGGGGTCAGCGTCACGGCAATGGCTTTACTTGTGTAGTTTCCAGAGAGGACGGGCTGATAATGTGGATGTCGTCCGTTTACAGCAGGTGTTCAACAGAGAAATACAGTGCCGAGATTGATAGAGGTAGACAGAGAGGAGGAGGAGGAGGAGGAGAGGTAGACAGAGAGGAGAGTGAATGTGATGGAGGAGGTGGGCAGAGGGGAGGTGGAGGAGGAGGGCAGAGAGGAGGTGGAAGACAGAGGGGAGGAGGTGGAGGAGGAGGGCGGAGGAGAGGTAGACAGAGAGGAGAGTGAATGTGATGGAGGAGGTGGGCAGAGGGGAGGTACCAGAAGGGCAGAGTGAAGGTAGATAGAGAGGAGGGTGGAGGTGATGGAGTTGTCTAGCCAGGGAACACACACTGACCTGTGCGGGCAGCAGCAGGATTGATGAGACATTGCTGGATGACTGGGTGAAGTTGAACAGGATGACTGCAGACACGTTGAGAGGAGAACTGCAGGCGCAGGCGCGCGCACACACACACGCACACACAGAGAGACAGAGACAGAGACAGAGACAGACATCCTTAAGAGCTATGTAAATGTTTTCTGGGAAGCAATGCAAAGTGACACGCGTTACCAAGGTTACCTGGCAGTGATGGTGATGTTTGTTGAAGCTTTCTCCCCCAAGTCGACAGTGGCAGGAGCAGACAGCAACACACTGTTGTCTGTAACACACACAGAGTCCTCTGAAACAACTACTCATAACATTCTCTCTCGCTCTCGCTCTTTTGCTCTCTCACACACACTCAAAGTTTTCATTCTAACCTTAGAAAAATAAATATGCTTACGAAGAAGGAAATCCCTTACACTTCACAGGTAAATGTACACATTTTACCCTCCATAATCTACATGACTAGTCACTCACCACCGATTGTGCCTGGAATGTAGACGGATACTAGCAGCACCGTGAACAACAGCCAGAAACGTCGCATCTCGCGCCCCTAACAACAGGACTCCACAGCCCCGACTCTGGAAAGAGACGGAAAGGATGGTGAAAGTGACCGTCACTGCATATTAAACTCACTGGTTTTGCAAGAACAGCTAGGGCAGAGCTTAAAAAGCCATGTAGAACAACATATGGAACAATCTGAAGACAATCTGTTCATTCTGGATTCAACGGTCATAGGTTTTGAAATAAACATGTAGATCAACATAGTCAGAAATTTCGAAAACTACACAGTATGTCAGGTTATTAAAAAAAATAAAATACGCTTACCACAGACTGGTAAAGTGATTAATCTCATCCAGGATCGCTGGATTGCATTGTTTCCTGGAACTGGCGCTGATCATATGACATGTCACGTGACATGACATGACAATAGACGTTCAGTCAAGCAAAGCGCGCAATCGCAGAACGAAGGCTGGCTTTTTATGCGAAACTACTTCTTCTTCTTCGATGTTTTTTAGATGGTAGTTTGCGAACCAATAAATTAGGTGCATTACCGCCACCTACTGTCCTGAAGTAAGGAGATTATCAATCCAGCAGCGTCCCATATTAATGGAAACAATTCCTTTAATAAAGCCCTATCAAAAACCAGACCAGTAAGAAAATTGGACGCCTTCCCAAATAAAGATGCATGTTGTGGCCACCTTTACCATATACTCTCAAAAGCGGCAGTATCACGATTCCTTCAAACTAACCAAATATCAATATCAATTAGGTTAAAGTTTATATTTAGTACAGTAACTAATAAGAGTCCTAAATAATTTACAGAATACAAATAAACTGGTTTTGATGTCCTATTCTCTAACATTCATTCAACCTGACATAACAACCAGAACAATCAAAATTCACAAAACAAAAACACACTGTTTATTAAATATCTAAACAGTTACTGTATATTGAACAAATGTGTATTTTGGAAAAACCAGGATGTAAATGTTTCAGTTCTTAGCATTTTCACCATGTAAATCACTCACAATGAAGTATGTTCAGCGTTAAAGAGATTTTTCAAGAAACCTTAACTTTTAACCACACCTTAACTCCTAGACACGTGAATTGTTTCATACTTCACAGAGAGAGACTGAAGAATCGTCGGCCCAAAGTCTAAACGCGGCATAGACTGGCTCTGTAAACTCGGTCTCAAAAGTGTAAAGATGCGTCATAGTTTGAGAGGTGATACTGTAGAAGGACAAAGTGCCATTCGGCCAGTCCAGATAAAGGCCCAGTCGATTAGAATACACTGAAGGGACAGGGATGATTGTATTCTTCCTGCTGTGCCACACCATGTAATTGTCACTGGCGCATCGAATGCTCCACGAGTCGTCGTTGCGTCCAAGGAGAGATTGAAACTCCCCCCCTTTCCTCTTGATCCTTTTGTAAGCCACGCCTACATAGGCAGCCAAGTCTCCAGCAGACCTGCTCCATTCCACCTCCCAATAACAGCGCTCCGTCATACCCTGTTCGCACATGACCTGAGCGCAGCTCTCGAATCTGTCTGGGTGATCAGGATACACCTGCAGGTCTCTTTTTATGACGGTCCTGCCGTTTTCAGACAGGGTGAGCTCTCGGTGCACAGTGTTCGGATCTAGCGTGAGATGACAAGCAACTATGAAGAGAAAAAAAGAGAAAGAAAATGACTTTAGAGTTTTTGACAAAATAGTGCACACAATTCTACATCCTATATTATTGGTCAAAAGTATGTTATTAAAGAAACACTATGGGTAAGGGATAATTACTATAGATCTGGGAATTTACAGGAAATTTACAGTTCAGTATTTACTTATGTATTTATTTAACTACCCTTTTTGTTTTTGGGTGCATGATTGAGGTTCAAATTTTTCCATTGTTTTTTTAATCATTTGTGTCTTAATCCCATTAGTTTTGTGACCATCCTAAATCCAGCTAATCTGATGGAGGTGGACTGCCTTAGCAGACTTAATCATGTGACACCTTTCAAAATACAACAGTAACTATGCAGCGCTCTCCTTCTTGTATTGCACATTGAGTCAATTGCATGTTTAGTTCCCTTAAATCTGTTATTGCTATATTATGTTGGTGCATGAATTCCCAAAAAGCATAAAAAAAATATCTTTGTGCAACTTACAGGCTTTCAGACCCCATTTTAGCCAGCATTCTGCATTGTGGTCCACACTGCAGAAAATAACAGAAAGAGTTAATTAGTTAAAGAGTATGACTACATGCCACCTAACCGTGCCACAATATGTTGCCTGCTATCTTAAAGGACTGCTATACTTGCAGCCTTTTTTTTGAGGTAAAATACATGCCCAACCTAAATAACATACAGTATGTGTACATTGCTACACTCACGAGAAAGTCACTGTTTTATTAAATCAACAGAATGTGGCATTTTTACATTTTGCAATTATCTTTCCTGTGAGCCTCATAAGTCTACTGTTTCTTTTGTTTCTTTTTTTTAACCCAGAGGAAACGTCTACTGTTCAAGTTATAATTGTTCAAATATAGTACCGGTCAAAAGTTCGGACACACTTTCCCATTCACTCTCCAAACTTTTAATTAGTACGGTAAATCTCTACAACAATCTCTACTTTCCCATGTCCAAGTGGAGACACTGATTTAGATGCAAGTAAGGCCATTACGTTAATGTCACTGCTATGACCTAAACCCTGAATTTATTCGATACAGAGTTTAAAAAAAAATTATTGCCATAACATCCGTATTGTCATAAAAGCCCTCTGACAAGCCGGATAGTTTTTATTCTTCTTGTCTTCCTACTTGAGCTTTTCCACTTCATTGAGCTGGTTCTCTTTGACTTCAATCAGCAGTCTGATTCCAGATTCCCCCAAGTTGTTGTAGCTCACATCCAGCTCTTTCAGATATGAAGGGTTTGACTCGATAGCAGACACCAGATAAGCGCATCCTTCCTTAGTAATGCCACAAAACGACAGCCTGCCAAAATAAACAAAAAGGTACCAGTACTTGGTTTTGTGGATGACTGGCCTAAAGAACAATAGCATGAATATACAGACAAGATAAAGTGTGTATGTATATATATATATATATATATATATATATATATATATATATATAATTATTTTTTATAAAAAAAAAATTTTAAATAAAAACAAAGCTCTTACTTTAGAATTTCCAGCTTGCATTGCTGTTTCTCCAGACCACCACAGAGCTGTTTAACTCCTAAATCTTGTAGGTCATTGTCACTCACATCTAGCTCTTTCAAGGAGGAGTTTGAACTAAGCACCAAGGCCAATTTCTCACAACATTTCTTAATGATGGCGCAACGATTTAACCTAAAAAATAAAAAATAAAGATTTGCATTAAACCATGAGTTTCTTTCAAGTATACTTCTAGTTGGACGGCAGTAGTGAGCATAACATTAAGATAATTATCTTTAAAAAAAACTTAACAAAAACTATCTGTACTATACTGCAAGCTACCTAGAAAACAGCATATTCAATTCTTATCTCATGTCCAAATCCAGATTTTCAGGTAATGGAAAGGCACAACAAAACACACAATGAGAGCTGTTTGGCTCCGCCCCTAATAGATGTGCGTCTGCCTATTATGCCCCCATCACCTACAGTCCCAATTTGAGTTTGTGTTATGAGTTAAGGACTGAGTCTAGTCGACTGGATACGGGTAGGCAGATCAAATCCCCTATTTCCAGATTTCAAAGAGCAAGATATATTTTTACGTCAGCATGTCATTTTTTTCAACAATGTCAGTTTGCCTGCTGGAAGACATAAATAATTAACGAGGTGGCAGTTCAAACCAAATAAACTGGCAATTGGTTCATGATCATATTAAAGCCATGAACCTGCCATATTATCACACGTTTAAATAATTGCTATACACAACATTGATAAGGTACTGTACATTTAAAGTTGAACAAACTCATTCACCTCAGTGACTGCAGCTTACAAACCTGACTGTCCAACCCAACAGCAAGGTTTGTAATTCCAGACAAATTTAGGGTATTGTCACTCAAATCCAGCTTTCTCAGCAGTGATGACTTAGAGTTGAGAGTCTCTGCAATTGCTTTAAAGCTTGTTTCTGATAGGTTGCAGCCATTCAACCTAAAATAAATCAAAATAAAGATTTTGTATAAGAATACAATACATTTGCCAATTTTTTTTGTATTGCATATTGTTCACACGGCAAAAGCATATTTACAAAATGTGTACGTTAAATGCTACGGGAACAGATAATCATACAATTTGTAAAATCGCTTACAATGCTGTTGTTGAAGCTTTGACTACTGGCAGAAGTCTCAGCAGCCCTTCATCTGACCTCAAGTATTTCTTTAGATCAAAAACCTCTAGTTCCGCTTCAGACGAGAGCAACACAAACACCAGGGCAGACCACTGGGCAGGTGAAAGATCCTTTTTAGAGAGACCCTCCGACTTTAGGTAGCTTTGGATTTCTTCCACCAGAGAATGGTCTCGAAGTTCCATCAAGCAATAGAAGAGATTCACGCACCTTTCTGGAGCAGGATTTTCTTTTATCTTCTCTTTGATGTATTCAACGGTCTTGTTGTTGAACACCTCGATTGTCCAATGGCGTCTCAAAAAACCCTGAAGGAGACTTTGCGTGGTCTCTAGCGAGAAGCCAAGGAGGAAACGAAGAAACAGGTCAAGATGTCCATTCTTGCTTTGCAAGGCTTTGTCAACAGCACTTTTGTGGAGCACAGTTAACGGCATATGCCTGACTGGTGTAGTTGGGGTGCTGGGCTCCTCTCCTGCCAACAGACTGACTCCATTAAAGAGGAATTCGAGAAGAATGTAAACTGCAGCAAGAAACTCCTGAATGCTCAAATGCACAAAGCAGTACATTTTCTCCCGATGCAGCACATTCTCTTCAATAAAGATCTGTGTGCAAATCCCCGAGTACACGGAGGCTATTGTGATATTGATGCCACAATCTTGCAGATCTTGCTCGTAGAAAATTAGATTGCCCCTTTCCAACTGTTGATAGGCCAGCTTTCCAAGTGAAAAAATAACTTCCTTCCAATCTTGCTGATGCTCATATCTATCATTCATACGACTCAGTTGAAAGGATAAGAAATGCATGTACATTTGCGTTAGGGTAGTGGGCATATCTTCTTCCTTCGTCTGATTCCCTTCCTGGTACATTCGTGTCGCCTTAGACATTTTGTCTGTTGGCCGCTTGGCTTGGGTGATAGCCATTCCTTTTTGCCTTTGCACTGTCATGCGAGCCTCTGTTTGTGTTTGAGCCTCTGTTTGTGTTTGAGCCTCTGTGTGTGTTTCAGACTTTGACGTTGCGGCACTCAGAGCTTTGGTCTGCCCTTCTGTCGTTTCAGCCAGTATTCTCTCCAGGACAGTTGCCGATATCCAACAGAAAAAAGGTATGTGACACATAATGTGAAAGCTCCTTGATGTTTTCATGTGTTTGGAGATTTTAACGGCCAGCTCTTTATTGGGTATTCTTTTAATGAAATACTCATCTTTCTGCGGATCGTTGAACCCTCGAACCTCGGTGAGCCGGTCGACGTACTGGGGAGGGATCTGGTTGGCTGCTGCAGGCCGAGAGGTTATCCAGACACAGGCGGACGGGAGCAGGTTCCCCTTGATGAGGTTGGTTATCAGTACGTCCACTGATGCCGACTCTCTGACGTCCTTGAAGGCTTTGCTGCACTCAAAATTCAGTGTCAGTCTGCTTTCGTCTAAGCCGTCGAGGACGAAGACGATTGTGTATCTGTCAAAGTCAACAATCCCAGATTCTTTGACCTCCGCAAAAAAATGCTGGAGAAGTTCCAAAAAACTAAATTGTCTCCCCTTTACTAAATTTAGCTGGCGGAAAGACAATGGAAAGACAAGTTGAACGTTCTGATTGGCCGTCCCCTCGACCCAGTCAAGCGTAAACTTCTGTACACAAACTGTTTTTCCAATGCCCGCGATTCCAACTGTCAAAACAATCCTGATTCGTTCCTTACGACCATATAAGGGCAGGAAGATGTCAATGGATTTGATGGGCACACTGTCAGGTATTCTTTTCCTTGACTCGATCCGTCTCACTTCGTGTTCATTGTTGACCTCGCCAGAGCCCCCTTCGATCATGTGGAGCTCTGTGTAGATCTCATTCAGGAGGGTTTGGTTTCCTTGTTCTGCTATGCCATCAAATAAATACTGGCTCTTCTTCCGCAAATTAGGTTTAAGTTTGTTTTGACAAGTTGCAAGTTCTCCTAAAACACCTTGAAATAGAAATATTGGTGTATTAGATAAAAATAAAAATAATAATAATATATTATATATATATAGCCTATGAAATAATAATAATGTTCATTTATTGCACAAAATACTATTCAAAACAGTTGCAGTGTATTATTATTATTATTATTATCATCATTATTGTCATCTTTTCATCACTGTAGGCTCCAAAAACATGACTGTAGTCCTGACACACTGGGACTGCGGTAGATTCATACTTTTCTGTAGGGTGTCTGCTAGCTCGCTGTGGTTCATTGCCCTGAGGAGGTGCAGTGCGATTGTCAGAGCAGCCTCTTCGGCACAACTTTCCTCTCCATGTGTGTCGGAGCACCATGGCCTCTCCTCCTCTTGCTGATCCTCCTCGTGATTATTTGGACACAGGATGCGCTTGAATTTTGTAATTTCCTTCTTCATGAATGCAAGGTAGTGTTCTTCAAATGTCTGAAAAACAAGATTTTTTTTTTCTAACTGCTTTAAGATCTGAACATGCATTAAGAAAATTTGAATTACTAGATTACAGAAAAATCCAGCTATATCAAGACAATGCATTTGGATAAGAGGCCTGCCTAGAATGTACAATCCAAAAACTCTACATGCACCACTATAAAAATCAGCCGGTCAAAAACCCTGCTCACACTGTCAAGTACTCTTCTCAAATAAAGCCCCAACAACAGCAAAAAAGCATGTACTATTGTCCAAATAAAGATTGCTCTGCATACGACAACATACCTTGATAATGGAAGACTGGTTCTCAGTAGACGAGTCACTCAGTTGACTGGTTGGAATGGAAAAGTCTTCAAAGGTAGGAGGATTGTCCTTTGAATGGTGACTCGCACAGCTAAATGCTGGTGATGTGGGTCTCCCTGGACATTCAAACCCATAGTCTGTTTGAGTAGTCTTAAAAGAAGGGAGGAAGTTGTTACCCCTGTGACAGGCATTTTCAAAACAAACTATTCATTTGGACAAGACCATAGCATCATGCTGTTTGAAATCCTCCATTTCTTTGCCAGAAATGTGTTGGGAAATACAAATTAAATGGAGAAATTAAATATGTCCAACTGACCTGAATGTTGCAAGAGTATCAAAACTTGCTGCCTGACTCGCTTACAAATGAACAGCTGACTTCAACAGAAAGTAAATTTCTTCCTTCCCTTCTGAACAAAAGGTGAGCAAGTTACTCGCTCCAAACAGATCTAGCATGTCTCTGAGTACAGTTTGGGTCATCACATAATAATGGACTTATGCGATATGGTAATGCTTTGATGCTCCTGAACCTGTCATTAATTAACTATGAATTTGGATTACTGTAGCTGAAAAGTCCACAACGATGTGTCAAGTGCAAACACAGTCTAATGGTCAATGAGGTAAATTTGAATGAATTCAAGTATATGTTAACTAGACAAATTTAATTTGGTCCCTTAAAATTGGCAAACTAAGAAAGAAAAAAAAGTTTGACATTTTAAAACGCTATGTTTTACCTATTACGCAATATGCTCCGATGCCCCAGGACCTGTCCTAACTCAGTCTAAACTCTTAAGGACTGCACTGACAACAACATACCATGACTATAGGAGACTGGTTCTCAGTTGACTGACTTGATGGAACGGAAAAGTCTTTCAAGTTAAGCGGTTCTTCCTTTGACCGGTGACTGGTACAGCTAGATGCTGGTGATGCAGGTCTCCCGGAATGGATTCTTTGAGGACAAACATTCAGAACAAATTATTATGGTATGAGCTTGAAACGGGAAAGCTATGTTTGGCACAGCTGTGCCAGATTTGTACTGAAAACTGTACCAACAACAATGAGTATTTTGGGCATAATATTTACGTGTAGATTGAGCCCTTACCCTGTCACAGGGTTAGTTGACCCATCCTATCTCATAATTAAAACATTTTAAATGTAATTTTACAAAGCTAAAGTTCCGAAACACCCTGTGACGAATATCAGACAATACTACGACTAAACTAATAACATATTAGCAAAGTGACAGGCTTGTTATTGGCCCTCAAAAACAAAGAACCTTTCACGCTCTAAATAGCCTACCCTTAATTAACTTTATAAACCTGTTCTCTACTTCTAATGATATTATGTCCTTATTGTTATACTATTTTGCTTTTTCCTTAAGTTAGTTTGAACTGTTGTTGCTCTGTTTGTTTGTTTGTTTGTTTGTTTGTTTGTTTGTTGTTTCCATCTAGCCCTGTGATAGACTGGCGACCTGTCCAGGGTGTACCCCGCCTTTCGCCCTGTGTCGGCTGGGATAGGCTCCAGCCCCCCCGCGACCCTGCAAAGGATAAGCGGTATAGCTAATGGATGGATGGATGGATGTTTCCATTAGAGTATCTTGTGAAGCGTCTTTGGGTGTCAGAGAAGCACTATATAAATAAATGTATTATTATTATGATTATTAGTCGCTAACAATGTGAAGTTTAAGCAGTTGATCTTGGCACATCTAATTTCAATTTGCATGGTAGAGATAACCTGCTACACCGCATAATATGCATAACAATAGGTTCAATCGGTTCATTATCGCTCCATCAATATTTGGAGGTGTGGCGTCATTAGCGCGACTCCTTAATCTTTCATTCAAGTTTTAAGAACATTTTAGAAAAAGAAGAATGTAAACAGACTATAGGCAGTCTCCACTCGAACGTCAAAGTTAGCCTAAAACAGTAAGGTTTTAAAACATATAATCAAACTAACTTACTGTTTCTTCTGTTCTTCTGTTTGTACTTCCATTTTGAATCTTCAAGAAAGTTTAAGGAAGTTACCGCAGACAAATCGCGCAGGCTACGCTTATTTAGAATGAACTTGAAGTAACTTGAACACTGTCAAAGCTGTAGGCTATTTTTTCACCAGAATAAATTAACACATTTGTTAAACAAGCAAACGGAATAGAGCCTCGACATATGCAGGTGAGCCAGGCATTCCTCACCTGGTTCACCATCACTGTTCTGTTAAGGTGTGAACCGTGCGGAGTCACCTGACCCCAGATGCTTTGTGCGTGTATTGCGCTATATAGTCAAACACGGCAATGCCTCACAAAAATTACACAAACTACTAAGTAGTTCTGTTTTCTTTACGTAGGGGAAACTCAGAGGAATATATGGTTCAAATGTTATATCAACAAAACTATTTATTATACTAATAAGAAAAGACCAAACAAATAGCATAGAAGATTTATTCTTTAAAATGTTACAAAATTGTTAAATAACGTAATGTAGGGCTACTATGACAAAAACTAAATAATTGTCAAGAGAACAAAATGCGAATCAGATTGTATTCCTGACTACAGGTCAGATACTTGCCATTTGTTCCCCAGGCAAGGTGAATTGGAGGTATACTTTATATATATATATATATATATATATATATATATATATATATATTATATTTAGATATAAAGATGTAGATATATTTTAGGGAGTGTGCAAATTATACAGTGGTAATTAGGAGAGGGTCTATATTCAGTTATCAACATCATATGAACTGTTATCAGCTGGAGCGTTCTGCTTCCAAAATGAGGTTTTAGGATATTTTAAAAACCTGCTCACAGAAACCTTCTGCCTGTCTGTTGAAAACGCCACTGCTGCAATGTAGTGTAGTGATTGGACCAGGGAAAAGCAGTGGGTACTAATACTGACACTTTTTGGAATGACCGTCGGCTCTATCAAAAACGTTCATACAACCTGAGCCTATCCATGGAACGTTCCGCAGCCTGTTGCTATGGTAACGATCAGGCAAAATAACCCCATAAGAAGACGTTGATGGTGAGCAGCAGCAGAGCGTTGACGTTGCACACATTCCTCCACAGCGTCCTCTCCTGGATGGAGGTCAGTTTAGCGTCCGCGGTCGTATCAATGCTGGAAGCCAGAGCAGAACCAGAACCAGTGACACCACACAGCCACATAACCGCCACTCGCCACCATGACGCTTTTACAGGACCCTGGCTGGGGTCAGAGGTCACCGTGGGGTCGGGGGTCATTGTAGGGTCCGGCTTAGGGTTAGGCTCAGAGTGCCAGGGGTCTGGAAAGTCTAGACGAAGCTTCTGGCTGTGTCTGCTCCACCATGTCAAACGATACAGCTACATAAGTGAGAGACGGAGAGGAGGGGAAAGGGGAAAAGAGAGAGGAGCAGAGAGAGGAGTAGAAAGAGAGGAGCGTAGAGAAGGGACAGAGAAAAGAACAGTAGAAAGGGAAAGTAAAGAAAAAAGAAAGTATAAAATTAAGCAAGCAAGAAAGAAACAAGCAAGCAAACAAACAAAGAGGAAGTGTGATAAAGAGGAGGAGGAAAGGAGAGGAGAGGAGAGGAGAGGAGAGGAGAGGAGAGACACAGAGGAGAAGAGAGGAGAGGAGAGGAGAGGAGAGGAGAGGAGAGGAGAACAGAGGAGAGTGAAGGAAAGGAGAGGAGAGGAGGGGAGAGTGAAGGAGAGGAGAGGAGGAAAGGAGAGGAGAGTGAAGGAAAGGAGAGGAGAGGAGGGGAGAGTGAAGGAGAGGAGAGGAGGAAAGGAGAGGAGGGGAGAGTGAAGGAAAGGAGAGTAGGGGAGAGTGTAGGAGAGGAGAGTAGGGGAGAGTGAAGGAAAGGAGAGGAGGAAAGGAGAGGAGAGGAGAGGAGAGTAGGGGAGAGTGAAGGAAAGGAGAGGAGAGGAGGAAAGGAGAGGAGGGGAGAGTGAAGGAAAGGAGAGTAGGGGAGAGTGTAGGTGAGGAGAGGAGAGGAGGAAAGGAGAGGAGAGGAGAGTGAAGGAAAGGAGAGTAGGGGAGAGTGTAGGTGAGGAGAGGAGAGGAGGAAAGGAGAGGAGGGAAGAGTGAAGGAAAGGAGAGTAGGGGAGAGGAAGGAAAGGAGAGTAGGGGAGAGGAAGGAAAGGAGAGGAGAGGAGGAAAAGAGAGGAGGGAAGAGTGAAGGAAAGGAGAGTAGGGGAGAGTGAAGGAAAGGAGAGGAGAGGAGGAAAGGAAAGGAGAGGAGAGGAGGAAAGGAGAGTAGGGGAGAGGGAAGGAAAGGAGAGGAGAGGAGGAGAGTGTAGGAGGAGGAGAGGAGGAAAGTGAAGGAAAGGAAAGGAGAGTAGGGGAGAGTGAAGGAAAGGAAAGGAGAGGAGGAAAGAGTGAAGGAAAGGAGAGGAGAGTGAAGGAAAGGAGAGTAGGGGATAGTGAAGGAAAGGAGAGGAGAGGAGAGTGAAGGAAAGGGAAAGGAAAGAAAGAGAAGATACAAAAAAAAAGAAGAATGAAATGGGTGACAGATTAACCAATCAGCATCTTGCCAACACTCAGAAAAGATTTAGCAGTCTGTCTGTGTGTGACGGTGTGTGTGTGTGTGTGTGTGTGTGTGTGTGTGGCGGTGTGTGTGTGTGTGTGTGTGTGTGTGTGTGTGTGTGTGTGTGTGATGATGTTTGTGTGTGTTTGGCGGTGTGTGTGTGTGTGTGTGTGTGTGTGTGAGAGAGACAGTGTGGGTGTAGCAGTGTGTGTGTGTGTGTGTCCAAACGTGTGTATGTGTGTGTTCCGTGTAGCACCCTCACATGCTCTTCGGGTATAGCAGGCGTGGCCAGGCTGACAACGGCGATGACCACGCTGCTAATAGCCAATAAGATGAGAGCAAAATAAAGGTAGTGGACTTTAGCCAATAGGGTGGGCCGGAGGTCCTCCTCGCCACAGGAAGGAACGCTGTACACAAATTCCATCACCATCCTGACTGAGCCCACCGCCAGGCCTACCATCAGACCCCAGAATGCCCCCTGTAGGACGCACACACACACACACACACACACACACACACACACACACACACACACACACACACAGCCATACACACACACAAAGGCACAGTCATACACACACTCACACAATCATATATATTTATTTTACTTTGTGTGTGTGTGTGTGTGTGTGTGTGTGTGTGTACCTGTTCATTGACACGCGGCCAGAAGATGGCCATAAGAAAGACAGCAGTGATGGGCGGGGCTAGGAAGCTGGTCACTGATTGGATGTAATCAAATAGCTGTCCGCTATTGGCTGTCTGGATGACCGGGATCCACATGATGCTGAGGACCACCAGGACCAGGATGAACACACTGCATAAAGGACACATACACACACACACACACACACACACACACACACACACACACAGGTAAACACACACACATATCAGGTATTATAACATTATTATAAACAACTTGCTGGTCCTTTGTGTGTGTGCGTGTATGTTTATGAACAAATGGATGTAGTGGTTTGTGTGGATGTGTATGCCAAGATGTGTATGTTTGCGTATACTAAGATGTGTGTAATGTAGGTGTGTGTTGTATGTTAACATGTGTGTTGTTTGTTAAGGAGTGTGTGTGTGTTACCGTCCGACCACCATGAGCTCTCCCTCGGTGGCGCGGGGCCGCACCCGTTGCCAGATGTCCATGGTGAACAGTGTGGAGCTGCTGTTAAAGATGGAGGTCAGCGACGACATCAGCGCCGCTAGCATCACGGCCATCATCAGACCCCGTAACCCTGACCATAACAAACCCACATCATCATCATCATCATCATCATAATAAAAATAATAATAATGAAAAACAATAACAACAGGATAATAAACACAGTCCTCTGTCAAACCATTTAATATAAATGTTGATGAAGCTCATCAGTCACAATGGAGAGGGAAGGAGCTGTTTGTCATTGTTGTTATTATGGCTGTTATCGGAATAATCCAGGCATTGGCTCTGAGGCCTAATAAAAAGCATGTATGCGTGTGTGTGTGTGTGTGTGTGTGTGAGAGAGAGAGAAAAGTGTGTCTGTGTGTGTGTTCTGTGTGTGTGTGTTGTGTGTGTGTGTGTCTGTCTTACCCACAGGCATCAGCTCCACCACCAGTTTGGGGTAGGCCATGTTGGAGCAGCCCACTGTCGCTCCACAGATCCTCTGACACTCTGCTGGGTCCACACAGCCCACCTCGT
>JAPMUY010000626.1:0-2500 GCA_026901105.3 Galaxias olidus | reverse complement strand
CGGAGATGAGGATCAGGGGTCTCAAGGGTGCATTTAGGTAGGATGGTAAACCAGTCAATAATAACTTTGAATTTGTTCAATAACACAATGTAGATATTGTTTCATGCCTCAAACGGTTTCTGTCATGTTCAATAGCTTTATGCAACACAAACATCTCAAAGTTTACAACTAAAATGATTCACTGTCAAGTGCTTAGTTTTAAAAAATACAGTAAAAACCAATGTTACATACACACTGAGTGAAAACCTGTGCTGACAGAAACCGCTGTCTTAAAACATAACCAGTCATTAGGTAACTACTACCCAAACGACAGTAACAATCACCCATAGCATATAATATATTATATATGAAACACTTACCACTTGCTTACCACCCTTTCAATTCATTATGACTATGGATTTAACAAAGCTACTGTATAAATGACACTGTAAGTTACTACTTACCCAGATTCCCACCGCTAATACAAAGACAAAGTAAATGACAACCACAGCAATGTCCGCTGCCTCTAGTGTAACCGTCTGCTGTGGCTGTACAGGCTTAGCGCTGGAAGAGTCAGGAGATAGAGTTGTGGCAGACATCTTGACCAGACTTCACTAACATCAATATCACGACAATATCCCCTCTCTACACCGTGTGAAACTCCTCAGGTGAACTTTGAGGCCTGCAGACGACCGCTGCCAATAATTAATCTGCATGTTGTTGTGTTCTAAATGTCAGCAAAAGGCTTTTTTATTGGTCACCAATAAACATTGCAGTATTAAAGGTGGTTAAGTGTATGATAATGCTGCTGTAAAGCATGCTAGATACCTACTGATTTGTCAGAAAGAGCGTTAATGCTGAGGTGGAACGTGTGCTCTGAAACACTGCTGAAGCATTACAGACAGAACACACACTTCAACTCTAAGAACACGCGGGGGGGGGGGGGGGGGGGGGGGGGGGGGGGGAGTGATGAGGAGATAGATAGGAGAAAAGAGAAAGGTGGAGAAAAGAGAAAGGAGAAGAAAAGAGAAAGGAGGAGGTAGTTCAGTGATGGGAATGAAATTCATACTTAATTAGCAATTGGCTGTTAAAAAAACCGACGAGAGCACCATCACCATTTGAGGGAATACATACCAGAAGGCGACAAAAGGCAGCACATGATCTCTCTTTGGACTTAATCACTTAATAGACTAGTCAATATAACAATAAGATTCCATTTTTGTAGACTTCCAGACAGAAGATGAGTCCTCCTGTCAGATACACAGGTTTCTTAAACTGAATAAACAAAATCTTAGTACACTTCTTCGTACTTTTCATTTTTTAATAGTAAAACACTTAAATGCATCTCCGAGACAGAATGTTTTTTGGGTGACGTAGGAGACGTTCAGCATTCTGACCATATGATGAGGAAGGGGATATGAATAAATTATGATACAATAATAGTCATCACACTGCGAAACACCAATACAAACAGTCCCTCAGTGCCAGTGTCATGGCCTTCATCCTGACAACCATTGAAAAAACATTGTCTGTTCTCCAATCTGATCCTACAGATAGATATACGGTTGGGGGATTATTTCTTCTTCCAGAACTGGCTGTACTGGTCTGCTGTGAAGTCGTCCTGGTAGTCCAGACTGTCCTGTTGCAAAACCTTCTTCTTGGGCTCCCTCCTCTTCATACGGGCTTTACGCTCCTCTTCAGTTAGGGTCGACACGTCAACCGGCAACTGTAGACAAAAACACACACACACACGCGCACACACACACACAATAGTGTCAATCAATATACATGTACACCACTAGTCAGAACACACACACACACACACACACACACACACACACACACACACACACACACACACACACACACACACTTCTAGGAATAACGCACAATTGCTGTTAGAGGAAGACACCACTCAGCCTAAGCATTTCCAAGACATAGGGCTGAAACACTTCTGACCATGGTCTAACTGACCATAATAACACGCCGTGGTTCTTTGTATCTGATGTTTATGGTGGACCCGTCGGGTTGGACCAGTAGAACCGGATACATTCGCTCATACTTCTGTCGGCCACAGCGCACCACCGAGGTCCGGTTGGAGTTCTGCTGAGGCGGCTGGGTGTGAAACTGGGCCGCTGCGTTCAGCCCAGGTTGGCCAGCCTCTGTCTGGAGCAAAAAACCTCTCCGACTGAAAGCATGCTGCGCACACCTGCACACAATCCAAACATGATAAATGTTAACGTCATTTAGGACCTAAACTTGGATAGTACGAATAGCGCACAATTTTTTTTTTATACCTAGCTATGCCATTGCATCCATTGAAAACATGCGTGAACTGTCATAAAACAAGTTAAAGTTCAATGATTTGTCGTTTCAAACCATACTGAACACCAGTTAAAATACTGCCAGACTGATCATGAACGCTAATATTAATTTACTGTCTCATTCTGCGTCATTTCGCAATTTGTTTAATTTAGAATAAATGTTGCTCGTTAAAGCGCGTGCACCCCTAACGTATGTT
>JAPMUY010000624.1:107500-157375 GCA_026901105.3 Galaxias olidus | reverse complement strand
CCGGATAGACAAAGACAAAATCCCTTTGGAGGATCATTTTAGCCTCCACTCCACTCCTTGAACCACCAGCCAGCCACGAGAACAACCCTCTGCAAAAGTGAAGCCCGTGACGCAGCAGGGGGTCATTCCGGGGGGGCCGGAGGGACGGATGGTTCTTCCACTACACGTCCGTTAGTCCGTGCCGGACGGGCCGTGCGGTCACCGTGTGGTGGCTGGCACCGGGCTCACCTCATGATGAACTCTTTGAAGCACAGCCGCAGCTTGTTGTGGTGACGGAAGAGCTTGGGGTCGGCCGGAATATCGTTCAAAAAGACCTGGGCCACCTCCAGCGGTCCCTGGGAAAAAAAGAGAGAGGGGAAAAAAAAGGTGAGAGGAAAAGGAACAGAAAACAAAAGAGCAGGGAGGTGAGGATGACGAGGGAGGGTGACGGAGGAGACTGTGCACGGGAGATGAAGGCAGAGGACAGATGGAGATCGCCTTCCTTCAAGGCAGGAAGAGAAGGCAGAGGGTATGGGGGGTAACGTGAACGCTTTCTATGCCGCTTTTGGCCAGAGAGGATGTGGAGCCCCCAAACACGAGGAAGAGATCAGATCAGACATTCGATTAGAAAGCCTTGATTTTGGCTAGCCTTTGCGTGGCTAACGCCACCGCTAACCCGGTGCGGTACGCGAGCGCCATTTGGATCCCATTCGCCCGCGATGTCGTTATCCCGACTTATATTCATCATAAAACCGCGGGCCGGGTCACGACGGGAACGGCTAAACAGTTCTGATTAGCGTTGTAAACGTGGGGGCCCTGGCTCTGGGCCCTGGGGTCTGGCGCTGCCGAGCCAGCCCGGGGAATCTCTGCCACTGATTACACTGGGGGGGGGGGGGGGGGGGGGGGGGGGGGGGGTTATTTGCTTAGCGAGAGGCTCCACGTCGGGACTGTGTATGTACAGACGTCAGGTTGGAGGAGCGGGGGGGGGGGGGGGGGGGGGGGGGGGGCTGTCAGTTCAGACCCGGGGAAGAGATGACGGAGCGTGGCGGCCCAGACATTGCCGCTCCATCATCCCTCCCGACGCGAGCCGGCTGGGAGCGGTGGGATCAAAGGCCTCGGCGTGCCGCGCAGACATGAAAGGGAGCTGCCGCGAATTAGTGGTTTAACTAAATCAGGGGCGAGGCCACGGCAGAGATGAGGCTACGTCTCTGATGTTGCTGATGTCCTCCCTTCCTCCCGCCGCCTGCTCCACCGCGGTCGCCGTGGAAACGGTCGGCAAACACAGGTGAAGGATGTCCGTTTGTCTTCTCCAGATGAGTGAGAGGGAGGACACACGACCCCATTATTTCATATCCGTTCGTCCACGGTCATTTCGTGGCGGGGCATCAAAGGGATATTGGATTAGGCCGTTGGTGCTGGCCTGGTACCTGGTTGACAGTGGCTCCCACGGCGCCCTGGAGCTGCATCTGTAGCATCTTGGCGTCGGGCTGCTCCCTGTGTGTCGCCACCGCCAGCTCCCGGGTCTTCTTCTGCATGTCCTCGATGGCCACCTCAATGGGAGTCAGGTCAAACTGGGGACGCAGTGGGAGGAGAAGAAGGAGGAAAGGGTCAGGTGGACTTCAAAGGCATGACACGCTAGCACGTGTTGAGCAGCTAATTGGCGAATTGACATAATGTATAAAATCGGACCAGGGAGGGTGCCCGGACCAAAAGAAAAGCAAAAGGTTGGAAGCCCTCGGAGGTAGACAGAGCGTGGCGGCTTACCTCCTCTTTCTGGATGACGTTGATGCGAGTCTTGACGTAGGGGAAGGCGTGCATGGTGGTCAGGATGGTCTTCCTCTTGAACTGCTCGTTGAGCTCGCCCCGCGGCCGGCCGCTCTTGGTGAACGGCGTGGTGTACATGAAGCGCCGCAGGTTGAAGTTCTTCTCGAAGTTGGTCAGGCGGTCCTTCATCTCGTAGTCGTCGAAGAAGGGCTCCACGTAGGTGATCTGGATGTAGGCCTGCGGGAAGGAGAGGGACTCCACCGATAAGGGCTTCGCTACGGCGGACCGACATACTGGAGAGTCCCAGGGAACAGCAGTGGTCCTCATATATACTTTGACACGCTACTCTGGGGGGATATTGTTGCAGTGCCCCGTACCTTGTTGGGCTTGAGTTTGTTCCTGTCCACGGGCGTGGAGTCCTTGATCATCTCCAGGGCCTCCTCTCCAAAACACTGACTGTAGAAGTTCTGCGGCAGAAACCCACGGGAGCGGGCACACGTTACAGTTGGTCGTCACACAGCGTGTTGCACCACCACTTATTACTCCTCCCTACACACACACACACACACACACACACACACACACTTACCTCCAGTCTGTGGGATATCTCGGGCAGGTGTGTGATCGCCGGCTCCTTGTAGATGAACTCCCGTCCATCCAGGTCACCGAACTTGGCTCCATAAAAACCCACCCGGAAGTAAGTCCCGAACATCCTCTTGTGGCCCTGCAGGGGGGAACAGGGAAAAACACATCAAACATCAAAATGAGATACAAACACACACTCCTGAAAACACAACTGGACTTCATATTGAGTCAATAAGAATCCTGTGGTAGAAGAGGCGATACCACACAGATGTGGGCCACCGCTGGCTGGCTTGCTGCTTCCTTACCCTCTGGATGATGTTTTCGAAGGCCCTCTGCAGCTTGTCGTGGGTGGAGGACAACTTCCGGAAGTCTCTGTGAGCCTCCAGCACCGGCACGATGATCTTGTAGACCTCGTTCACGGCCTCGTACAGACCGCCCTGAAAGAAAGCACAGGCACAGCCCCGGTCATCAAAACACTCGGTGTCGGACTTGAACCGTGGTTCTAGTCCTGAAGACAGCCTTTGTGGACGGTGAGGGCCGTAGCGTTGCCCGGGACGGCGGACTCTTACGTTGCTGAAGAGCTCGGCCGCCTGCTCCAGCAGCCCCACCAGGCCGCTCTCGGTGAAGTAGCGGCCCGAACACACGCCGTCCTCGTCGGGCGACAGGATGTCGTCGGACACCGCCGACTCCTCCAGCACGTTGGGACTGATGTTCTGCACAAGGGGAATCAATCACACAATCAATGAGCAAGCTACTACGGTCATTCTTATCCCATTATTCCAGGACAAGACCGGCCAGTGGGGGAGGTACTGCGGGGGGGGGGGGGTTAGTATTTGATGAGACACTCTCTCTGCTTTTGGATGACGGTTAACAGTGCCGACAGTCCATCTGTTTCTGTGTTTCCAGTGGAAGAGGTCTGACTCACGGCCACCTGTTTGCTGTTCTGTCGTGTTTGACTCTACTTCAAAAGGCTCGCACGCTGGCGTTGTGAGTGTGCAGCTCCCCCACCTGGTCACACGCACACACCAGACCCTGTGGATGAGATCTGTGTGTGTGTGTGTGTGTGTGTGTGTGTGTGTGTGTGTGTGTGTGTGTGTGTGTGTGTGTGTGTGTGTGTGTGTGTGTGTGTGTACGCGCGCGTGCCTTCACCTGAAATGTGACGCTGCCCACCGGCAGGTACTTGTGGTCCTCCAGCATGCTGAGGTACTCGGCCACCAGGGCGGCGCTGTGCACCAGGCACATGGCCGACTCGGTGTAGCACTTCCTGTTGTTGTGCTTCTCCGCCATGTTCTGCAGCCAGGTCAGACGCAGGTCGGGGGACGTTTGGTAGCCCTTGGCTATCCTGAGGGGTCACAGGGAGCACATTGGTCGTTCATGGAGTTCAGAACGCTGATGGCACAGCCTTCGTGGTTATGCGTGGGCGTGATAGCAAGTAGTGTGATTTCAGAGTGGTGGGAACTAATTGTAATACTCAGACAAGTCATCTACAGAGGGTAAAGTTGTCTTATATTTTGAAGCATTTTTCCAGATTTAAATTGGATTGTTTTAGGGTGAGGTTCACGCAATACATTTGATGTGACCCGTCCACCACTGCTTAGGTGTAAAAGTTAAACAGAACGGTTCCTGATCATTCACAAATGTAAAGAGTCATAAAAACACAGAAGCAAGTAATGTATGTGGAATACAGCACCCATCAACAGCTAGCACGTGCATTTGTTTTTCTGCCTCTTGTTGCTTTCTTTCTCTCACATGCAAATGTGCGCGTGCACACACACACACACGCTCACACACGCACACACGCATACACACACAGCGACTGTGTGGCACAGCCCACACTTAATTGGCATTTACATACACGTACACATAGATCAGAGGGCCTAACTGCTACCACATGGTTTCCATAGTGAACCCCGGCAAACAGCGTAAAAACAACCCAAACCACAGCGCAACAGGGACCAGCAGCACAACACACACTCACACAGCCCTGCCCCAGGGCCTGGCTCGTGGGAGCGTTTGTGTGTGGCCATGTTTTTAAGGGGGATGATTGGATAGGAAGGAGCACTGGGAGATGATGTTTTTGTTTTTTTTACCTGTACATGAGGTCCATCAGCATCTCTGGGTCCTCCTGGAACTCTCTCATCTTCACCGTGTCCGACAGAATACTGTTCAGGTTCCTCAGCAACTCATCCACCTGAACACAAAAACACACACACACACACACACGTAAAAATAACTTCTCGGAGTGTACGCATTTACAGTATGACTGACCCAAGTTGGTCCCTGTGTGTGTGTGTGTGTGTGTGTGTGTGTGTGTGTGTGTGTGTGTGTACCTGTGAGGGCAGCTGCGTGTTCTGCATCTCGGCGTCTTCCTCGGCGTAGGCCAGGATGGTGCGGAGCGAGCGGCGGAGGTACTCCTCGTGGAAGTCGGACGACTGGCCCACCAGCGAGGCCAGAGACATGGTCACCTGCATCTTGACCCGCGAGAAGTTCTGACAGGCGACACAGAGAGAGCGGTCAGACCCTACCATCAAACCCGTCTGGGACGAAGACCTGTTTACTAAGAGAAAGGTGGACCAGCGCTTCAGATGGAGACATCGGCGGTGTGACTCTGTGAGTCCGCGTTGTCCAACTGTCTGAGCCCTCCATGTCTGCGCCTGGCCCCCAGCTGTCTCCTGTGTCCGTTCCTCAGGCTGCTGTTCTAGATAACGGACCAGGCAAACACCATCTCAATTCATCGCAGCTGTCTGGCTCTCTGGCTCTCTGACACTCTGTGTGTGTGTGTGTGTGTGTGTGTGTGTGTGTGTGTGTGTGTGTGCGTGTGTCAGCATGTGTAGTCCTATCCATCTTTAATAATTGCTGGCTAAGCGGGAAATGATCTCCCATTAGTGCAGACATAATCACCCATGGATCATCTCTATGGCCCCATTCTGTTAAACTGAGCATGCAGTCTCCGCCTCGACCGATGTCAGTGTGTGTGTGGTGTGTGTGTGTGTGTGTGTGTGTGTGTGTGTGTGTGTGTGTGTGTGTGTGTGTGTGTGAGACCGTCACAGGCAGCCTGAAAGGTGGCCCATGTCAACAACCCCCGCCCACCCTTTCCTCTGTCCGCGCCCCCTCCCTCTTTCCACTGGAAATCAAACCGCAAGACGGCCCGCTGATCTCGGTCCAAAATCAAAAAAACCTCCTTCCAACTCTATGATCTGAAAAAAGGAGTGGATGGAAGAAAAAGAGATGTATGCGGAAGAAAGAGAGAGATGTAGAACGGAGAGATAGAGTCATGACGGAGGAAATGAGTCAAGGGGAGTGTGCGGTGAGTCAGAGAGTGAGTCAGAGAGTCAGGGGCGCAGCGCACAGAGTCAACCACACGGGGCAGAGGAGAGACGGGGGGGGGGAGAGAGAGGTCCTCGCGCTGAACTTCGGACGTTGCGTGTGGTTTGTTTGTGTCCTTCGGTGGAGCACGTACGCTGGCGCAGAGTTTCGCCTGGAAAACGCTTGCTCTCCCTCTCTCTCTTTCTCTCTCCCTCTCTCTCACTACCTTAAGTGATCTCTTTAGTCTGTTGTTCCACTGCCACTCTTCCTCTGGCTACGAATTCATTTTGCGTTTGTACATGCTCAGACTCATTATCACGCACACACGCGCACACACACACGCACGCACGCACGCACGCACGCACGCACGCACGCACGCACGCACGCACGCACGCATCCATGTCATTAGTTAGAGTGAGAAAGGCACACAGGGGGCAGACAGTGTGTGTGTGTGTGTGTGTGTGTGTGTGTCCTCACGCTGGCATTGCTGTAGCTGTATCTCATGATGAGGTAGAGGGTGGCACAGGCTTGACTTCGGTTGTCGTCCACTTGGCTGCTGCAGTACTGGAGCACTTTCTGGCACAGGTCGGCGCACTGCTCCGCCTCCTCCTCAAACAGCAGGTCCCCAAACTGACAGCGGCACAAACACACACGTCAACAAACACAAACAACGGCGGTCAACAGACCCATACCAACCGTAGGTCCTCCGAGGTCGTCCGTATTGAAATCTACAAATCAATCATCTCTCAATGCATCAAGTACACACATACGAACAAACACACACGCGTAAACATACACACGCACACAAAGGCGCGTCCTACCTTGACGACGATGGCTCGGAGGGTGCTGAAGCAGTGGGAGAGGAAGGTGGTGCTCTGGCTGCAGGTCAGACAGTGGAGCAGCACCCTCAGGACCCCACCCGCCACGCTGTCCTTGCAGTCGGCCAATGGCACCGCCTGGGAAGGGAGACGGACAGGGCAGGCAGCCAATCAGCCACAGGGTCAAACAAACGGGGCGAGAGGACTCATTTTTTGGAGTCCGTTTGTGAGACCACCAAATGAAGGAATCCCAATGACAGACAATACATGTCAGTGAGTGAGTGCTGACCTGCACAATGGTCTCCAGGAGGTCCAGGACAACGAGGTTGCTCTCTGTGGCCAGATTACCACTGATAAGGGCTTCTTGGTCCAACTCCGCCTTCGTCCTAATGGAAAACACACACACACACACACACACACACATTGGAGCACAGTAGGGATTGCCTGCATTTGAGTGTGTGTGTGTGTGTGTGTGTGTTACAACATACTTGTCCTGTTTGTCGTTGGTCTGCCGCCACTGTGTGAGGTCTTTCCTCCAGCGCAGGTTCTCTTTCTGACCCATAAACCGGTCGCCTGACAGGGTTCAAAGGGGAACAACAGTAAGTATCCCTGCGTTCTGGGTCTGCAGCAGCGTTGCCATGGTAATACGATGGTTGGACAGTCTCAGAGGGGGGTCATACCTCCCACCCGGCGTATCATCTCGCCCCGCGCCCCGATGCCCCTCAGCAGGGTGTCCTCCAGCTGCAGCTTGGCCTGCTGGGACTTCTGCAATGCCTGGGTGCTCACCTTGTCGCTGCTCTGCTTCCCCTGCCACACACACACACACACACACACACACACAAGATTGTGAGCTTATGGCAGGCTCCGGTGAAGATGCCAACCCGACACGCCCTCCCCTCAGCCCCCCCCCCTCCCGGTCACCTTGTACTCGAAGCAGGACACGCAGATGGTGAGCAGCTCCAGCAGCCGGTTGAGCTGCGTGGGGGGCATGTCCACGGTCCAGCGCTGGATCAGCCCCCGCTCGGCGTTCTTCATCACCCACAGGAAGCACGCCAACAGGTGCCTGCTGGTGTCCGCCGTCAGCGTCGCCACCGATTTGCCGGACTGGACGCGGAGGAAACACACGCACACACACACACACACACACACACACACACACACACACACACACACACACACACACACACACACACACACACACACACACACACACACACACGTCAGTTACAATTTGCGTCTACACGCGCCTTCGACGTCGCGCGCCGCACTCTCGTCACCCCCCCACTCTCTCTCTCTCAGGGGGCTTAACAAAGCGTGGGCGCTCCCGACGAGCCTTTCACTTTGCCGGCGGTTCTGTCCCATTCCTCTTGATAACAGGAGCTAAATGTACCGCGGAGAGCCAATTGGATTCGTTTCCTGTCCCGGACAGGTGACGGATGCCTCCCATTGAGGGCCGCGCGGGGCCGCCGTGTGGGGGCCCTCTGACAAATGGAGCCATTAACCTCCCGCGGCTCCTGGTGGACCACCTAGCCCCGGCTACAATGGCTCAGGGGTGGGGAGGCTGGGTTTCTGCACACAGGGCTGTCCAGGTGGCTCCACATTAGTCTAGCCATGGGAAAAACGCAGACCGATGGAAAGGGTAGAGAGAGAGAGAGAGAGAGAGAGAGAGAGAGAGAGAGAGAGAGAGAGAGAGAGAGAGAGAGAAAGAGAGCGGTTTCCAGAGGTTGTGCCATTGCCGCGTCTATATTTGATGGATGTGTGTGTCAAGCAGGACAGCCCCGTTCACTTATGATGATGATGTGTATGCTGCCTCATAAACCATCTCGGTGTGTGTGCGTGTGTGTGTGTGTGTGTGTGAGTGAGTGTGTGTGAGTGAGTGTGTGGAGTTTCCAGGATGGATGATGTGTGTGTGTGGCTCTGACAGCTAATCAATCAAATCACCTGTTAGGAGGTGGTGCATGAGTCCAGACAAACCGGCTCACATTCACACTTAATGTGCTGTGACAATACAACTGAGAGAGCTCCACTTTGACGAACGGGGTGAAATACAGCCCCCCGAATGGCTCCGCAAAGCCCATTATCAGCATATTTCAGTCACATTTCAACCGGCTTACCACCGACGCCATGGAAACCAGAGTGTTCCTCGCCAGGGTGTTGAAGGGGTTCCCGGCGATCGCCATGGCAACCGACTGATTGATGGGCGGGACGTTCTCGGGGTCGTCGTCGGGTCCGCCCGTTTTGTTCTTGCCGCCGCGCGCCTCCGTCACTGAGAAAGCGCACACACACACACACTCTGATGAACAGTAAAGTCCCAGGTCTCTCAATGTAACATAGTTACAGACAGTGTGTTTAGAGTATGAATGTGCGTGTCTGTGTGTGAGTGTGTGAGTGTGTGTGTGTGTGTGTGTGTTAGTACCGGTGAAGTCCAGGTAGTTGATGGAGTCGATGATGATGCCCACCAGGGGGAGGTAGAGGGTGGCCACCTTGGCCCTCACGTCGGACCGGGCACAGCGCTGGTCCAGATCATGCAGACATAGCAGGCTGTAGGTGGCACTGATGGCTTTCCTCTGCACCTTACCCCTACACAAACACGCACGCACGCACGCACACACACAGGTTATGAGTGTGATATACCGCACAGAGAAAACAATAAAGACTGTGCGTCATAGGTTTAGTGGTCATCGTGGTCGACCGTGCGTGTGTGTGTGTGTGTGTGTGTGTGTGTGTGTGTGGGGTGCCTACCCCTCTGACTCCATGTCCAGGGCGGCGCTGAGCTCGGTGAGCAGCAGCCCGGTGAGGTAGTGCTGCTGCTTGAACTCCGGAGACAGGTCAAAGAGAGCCAGGACCCTCTGCTCCTGGAAACTACACGAGCTGGAGCTCTGCGGAGAGAGAGAGAGAGAGAGAGAGAGAGAGAGAGAGAGAGAGGAGAGCGCACACAAGACATCAGGAGATCAGGTTAGGTCCGTATTTCACGCGGCGCGGTATTGACTGAGCCGTCTGGAACTGGGACGAGGGTGGACATGGACGAGGTCGTCAGACGGAGCGGGCGCGCCGCGGACCGGCGGCGGGACTGACCTGTGAGGAGACGGACGGGCAGGGGGAGGCGGGGGCGGAGGCGGGCCCGCTGAAGAAGACGCTGAGGTTGAGGTAGTGCTCGTGGCTGCACAGGATGCGCAGGAACTCCAGGCGCATGCTGATCAGCGTCGGCATGGACATGCTCTTGGCCGACATCTGGAGGGGGGGGGGGGGGGCAACCACGGGAGGCGTAAGAAATCAAAGGAGGGCCAGGGTTTCTGAAGAGCCAGTGAGTGGCGGGCCCTCGGTGATACGAGGCTCCGTGACACCCCCGGGGGCCAAGGGGCCCAGGGGGGGACCAGCGAGCTCCACTGACCTGGTTGCAGTAGTTCCTGACCAGCTGGAAGACGAAGCCTCGGTCCATGAGGGACAGCAGGTCGTAGAGGAAGAAGGCCAGGCTGGCGTTGACCTTCTCCGCCTGCTCCAGCTCCTGACGGCCCCCCACAACCACACACACACACACAACGGGTCAGTCCGGAGCGCTGGCGTTTAAGCCAGGGCAGACTTACATCACGTTACTAGGCCACTAGGTGCCTCCGAGCGGTACCTTTTGCTGCTTGACCAGGATGGTGCCGATCTCCGCCGTCACCACGGAGACGATGGTGGTGACGTCGTCCTTGAAGCGGTCGGAGAAGCGGCACCGGCGCGCCACGTCCTGCTTCTCCAGCTGGGAGACGTGCTGCGCCATGCTCTTCACCTGGAGCACACACACACACACACACACACACACACACACACACACACACACACACACACACACACACACACACACACACACATTTTAGCAAACACACACACACGGATTTTAGCAAATGCGCGCACACGCACCCGTACACACAGGGATTTTAGCAAACACACACACAGATTTTAGCAAACACACACAAACACATATCAGCAAGCGCACACACACGTCTATTTTCCATCTCTGCTATATTGACGGACAATGCTGTAGTGTGAGCACACTGACCAGGAGCTCAAAGAAGAACCAGGCGTATTTGTAGGCGTTCTCTCTGCAGACTCCAGTGCTCACCACCATCTGCAGAGCCAGCTCCTCGTGGAACTGCTGTGAGGGAGGACACAGAGACAGAGAGGTGACACAACAGCGCCTCCTATGGATACGGACGCCTGGGAATCAAAACACCACACCGCCATACCCCTCACAAGGGGGCTAAACGGGCACTAATTTAAGCGCGAGCGAAAGCAGAGATACCCTGCGAGTGTTTAAGTGTCACACTGCCCCCTGCTGGTGGCCGGTAGGTTGGTGAGGGAGTACCTTTCGGTTGGTGGGCCTGGTCCCCCCTGTGGCGCTCTGAGGGTGGTTGTTCACGTCCACGTAGTGGGACATGCGGCTGCCTGGGTTGTTGTAGCCCTTGGGGGTGGAACGCACAGAAACCCAGTGGATTAGACAGAGTGGACGTGCTCACCGAGTGAGTGTGTGTGTGTGTGTGTGTGTGTGTGTGTGTGTGTGTGTGTGTGTGTGTGTGTGTGTGTGTGTGTGTGAGTGAGTGAGTGTGAGTCTCAGTGCGTACCTTGGCCGAGAGGATGTTCTTGACCTCGTTGTCCTCGTTGGAGGAGGAGGAGGAGGTGGAGGAAGGGTGCGGGGCGGGGATGTCCGGGTTGCTGCTGCTGCGGGCCCTGGACTGGAGCAGCATGGTGCCGATGGTGGTGGCCGTGGCCCGGCCCATGGTGCTGTAGCGGCCCTCGGCCGGGGGAGGCACACCGCCCGTGCCTGGAAGCACACCCACATTCAAACTGTACAGTACATCATCTCAAACATAGCCTTATATCAGTAACAGTAGCGATGCATATCTACTAATCCTAATGCTAATGCTAATGCTTCCGATACCTGCTGCTGCTTGGGGGACTTGGGAGAGTCTAGAAACCTTTCCAGTCCTTCATTTATTTACCCAACCACAGTATGTATTTACCCTTTTAAACCAGAGCCAGTACAGACACAGTGTGTTCTATGGCTCCCTGTCCGCGGGGCTCACCTGTGTTTTGGAGGTCTCGGCTGACGTCGGGCAGGCGGAACACCCAGTAGAGGTAGGTGGCCAGGAGGCCGTTCCTTGCCTGCTGGTCCCGGACCAGCTCCTGGCTGTTGTGGAGGCTGTTAACGATGGACACCACCGATTCGAAGGCTATCTGGGCCAGGTTGGCTGGGGAACACACACACACACACACACACAGTTTTGATCTCCAAACTGACGCCCCGACAGTAAGCATGCTAACCCTTTCCGTCCCCTGCGGTGCTTGGACCCCGCCGCGGGTCCCCCTGACCCACCCGTCTGGCCGGCGATGAGCATGGGCTGCATGATGAGCGTGAAGAGCTTGTCCAGCACCAGGTGGAGGTAGAGCACCAGGGGCTCCAGGCGGGAGGAGGACAGGGAGACGATGCTCAGCTTCAGCTCGTGCTCCAGCTTGTTCTCGGGGATCTTCTCGTCCCGCACCCGCAGCGGGAAGGAGGCGCCGCCCTCCAGGGCGTGGCACAGCGTGAAGAAGCGCTCCAGGTGGTTGTCCTGCGGCCCCGACCGGGGGAGACGGGGGAGGTGAGCGGCGGGAGAGAGATGTGTGTGTGTGTGTGTGTGTGTGTGTGAGAGCTCACCTGTGTGTGCACGGAGGACACCACCTGCATCTCTAGGTTGAACACGCCTTTGTGACTCTCCATCCACTTGACCGGGGGAACCTGCACGGGGATTTTCTGTCCGCAACACAAAAACACAGCCATGACTCCCTCCTTCCCCACCACCACCCTCCAACCTGCCTGAGGATCCGTGTGGAGTGGCAGTGTCCGGTACCTCAGGCGTGTGCAGCGAGTAGTTGACCGGCAGCTTGTCCAGGCAGATGGGCAGACAATGCTGACCCGTCTGCAGACGGTCCACGCTCAGCATGGGCAGCCACTGGACGGCAGAAAGAGACACAGCGAGGGCTCACCAAGAGTCAAAAACCACGGCACACATGGCGGCAGCTAACGAGAAGGGGTAGGGGGGGGTGACTCACGGAGTAGCCGATGAGCGTCTCGTTGCCCCCCGGCTGGTTCTGTTTGGGCTGGCAGCTGATGTGGGAGAAGGTGAACAGGAGGTGGTGGCGGTCCGTCAGGCGGGCGGGCAGAGCGATCTTCACCTCCTCGTAGAAGTCGGGAGACCTGCGCGCAGAGCACAGACCACACGGGGAGCGTTAGACGCCAGACCAGACAAGGGATCGTATTCAGTATGTGTTGGGAGGCTTGTCGACGTCTACTTGCTTGTTGTGGTAGGTGATTGGGGTGTAGACTTCGCCCACAAACTCCGAGCCGTTGGATTTCCCGAAAATGACCTAACGGTGTGGGCCAATAGAAAAGAGGGAAATCATGAACGGGTAACTATTGAAATGGATTGATTTAATGCAATTCAAAGTGCTGCTTCAATAATAATACATAATATAACATAATGTTATTATGTAATGACATGATGTGGGATGCTAAAGCACTTATTTATTGAGCTATTTAAAGTTTTTCCCTGGGCGTATTTTGCACTCACAGGCAAAGCACAGCTGGGATCCTCTCCACTCATGAACTGGATTTTGATGGTGATGTTCCGAGCTGACGCCAGCCGGTTGACAAAGTTGAGCCGCTGGGGGTAGACATAGAGCAGGTTCCTGCACAGAAGGAGGAAACGAGAGATCCCTTCATTTTTCACCAACTCAATTCAAAGCTCAAACGTGACAGTTCCAAGAGCCGCCACTAGAGGACTCCCTTGTCAAATAAATAAGAACACTGAGCACAGTGTCATTGGAACAGCAGAGAAATCCCAGAATAGCACAGAAGTGACAATTGTTCATTTCAGACCATTGTCACCTCTGGACAATTAAATATAATGTAAAGACATATTCCACATTGTTCTCTGTCGACCTTCCTGGTGAAATAAAGAGCTATTATAATTCCATAGAATGCATTCCATAGTAACGGCGTATGGCATGGAACATGTGTAAATGCTCAGAGGAACGCCTGTTCACACAGGCAGTGCACTTAACAATGGGGGAACATTTGAACACGACTTGGAATGTTGTTAAGTACATGTGCTAGCATGCCTTTTACAAACGCCTGGAACAAGTGATTAGGGTAACCTCAGAATATAGTCTAATCTTTATGAAAACAACAGCTTATTAAAATGTGGTGTCTTTTACTGTTACCTGGTCTGACCGTCTAAAATACCAGACCAACTTGTTTACAGTTGACTCTACTTTCAGGAATCAAAATCATGCCTGACTGGTGTTGCAAGTGTAACTTCCCTCCCAGGTCAAAAGTACAACTCCAAAATCAAAGTTATTCGAGTCCTCCATGCACAACATAGTGCAAGCAACCTAACGCCAATGGAAAGTGGCATAGATAATAGGGATAGGGATTTTTATGTGGCAAACCAGGTGTAATGCAAAACTCCTCGGGTGTTTACCTGGTTCTATTTAAAGCAAAGGAAATGAGGACTCATTTCAAACTAACCTGTATTCGCTGTTGTGTGTGTGTGTGTGTGTGTGTGTGTGTGTGTGTGTGTGTGATACACTGCGTATGTGTGTGGGAGCACACTGGCGTTCAGCTCACCTGTAAATGCTGTGGGGGACGTAGACCTCTCTGGACGGGAACTCCAGCACCTCTTTGATTGGCCGAAGGTTCTTTTCGGCCAATGGCTTCACGGGGATGAGTTCAGTGGAGAGACAGGCGGCGGGGCTCTCGAGGACTGGAGTCACGTCCAGCTTGATCGTACCTGTAATGTCCGAAAGAGATACCAGAGACCTATCAGAGTACTCCACAAATGATGGCGCCGCACAGAAAAAAGCTGCAGATATCTCTTTGCCTTTGGTTGCATTGACGGGAGTCACAAATAAGAAGAACCTAATAAAACAACTATGTGGGCTGCTGGGGTGGGCTGAAACCTTACCTGAGATGGTCTTGATCCTCCTCTGAAGCGACGAAAACTTCTTAATGTCGGCCAGGAACTTGAACAGGTCTTCATCGCTCAGACGGTCACCCTCCTGAAACAGAACATACGTTTTCTGTCAACGGCATACTTTGGGGTAAAACTGTTTTATTTATTTATTTTCGGTAGGGTCAATCGTCTATGAACAGAAGGCTGTGAATGAACAAACGCCAAGAACCTTCCATAGAAACTATGTGTGAGACTTGAACAGCTGCGAGTTCCTGTGACCTTTTTCCCCAGGTTCCAGCTAACTGGATCAGAGATGAATATCTGTTGGTAATGTGGCATTTATGGAATGTGTGACGAGATATGAGGCATGACAGTCAGACGCTGCACGTCCGTCCGTCCGTCTGTCTGTCTGTCTGTCTGTCTGTCTGTCTGTCTGTCTGTCTGTCTGTCTGTCTGTCTGTCTGTCTGTCTGTCTGTCTGTCTGTCTGTCTGTCTGTCTGTCTGTCTGTCTGTCTGTCTGTCTGTCTGTCTGTCTGTCTGTCTGTCTGTCTGTCTGTCTGTCTGTCTGTCTGTCTGTCTGTCTGTCTGTCTGTCTCTGGTCTGACTATGGCAGGAATGGAAGGCTGAGTCAAGATAAAAACGCCTGATGTCTACGCGGGCAACGTGCCCGGTCCCTGACTTAGGTAAAAGTGTGTATTGATGGACCCTCAGACATCTCCGACCCAGAGTGTGAGCGTGTGTTTAGGGTGCACGGACAGACAGCGGCCCCCACCTGCTTGCAGAAGGTGCTGATGGTGATGGTGGCGGGCTTGAAGGCCGACAGGTTACACTGGGCGTCGTCCATGGCCATGAAGCGCTCCGAGTTCCTCCTGGGGAGCCTGCCCTGCCGGTCCATGCTGCTTGACCTGCCTGCTGCGACACGGGGACAGCAGGTTCCGGTAGGGAGGGAGGGAGGGAGAGCCGTAAGCTCGTTAGCTAATCGAAATGAATCTCACGGTAAGGAGCTTACACCGAGGACATTAGCAAAACACTCCCTCCGCCGCGTCGTGCATTCCTACTGGCGGGCCGCACACACACTGTCAAACAAACAAGCTAACGTCGTAAACACACACACACACACACACACCCACACACACACACACACACACACACCTCCGTTGAGGCTGTCTGAGTCGGTGGCTTCTCGCTCCAGCGTGGCGGTGCTGATGACGTTCATGATGTTGACGCAGGCCCAGGCAAAGGGCATGCGGTAGCGGCCCAGTTTTTGGCAGAACATCTCCGCCTGGCCCCGCAGCTTATCCAGCTTGTCCTTGTTCTGGGGGACGTGAAAAGAAAACAGCAAACACACACACACACACACACACACACACACACACACACACACACACTATAAGGACGCTATAGTAGTTGTATGTTAATTTGACTTTAAGTGTATGTGTGTGTGTGTGTGTGTGTGTGTTGGCGGACTCTAGCAGACGGCCTACCTTTGCCGAGTCATTCTCCCTCATGACCATGTAGGGCTCCGCACAGTCGCCGATCTCTCCCTGCTGGAGCACTTTCTCGATCTGAAACACAGGGGCACCATGTCAACCCAACACTACCCCCAGCCCCTTACAGGATCACAGCCATGATCACCAAGAGCCCGGCTGCTCAGCCAAGGTAACCGGCGCTGTGCTCTTTGGACGATAGCACAGGTAATCATTGCTAGGTTATTACTAGGTACCTTGATGACCAGGTAGATGTCTGGGGAGGGGTAGGTGATGGAGAAGATGGCCGCTCTGGAGATGGAGGACTGGTCCACGTGCGGCGTGTGGGGCTTCAGGTAGCCTTTGAGCTGGTCAGAGTTCAGGTCGCAGTAGAAGTTCTCCGATATCTGAGGGGACAAGCCACGCGGGCAATGGAACACAATTAAAGCGTCACCAAACACCCCCACCACACATGCAACACGGACGTGCCAAAGCCGCTGCCTGGACGGATTGCTGTCGTTTTAACCAGACGCGGCTGTCTGTGCAGTGCAGTCGCCGCTGACCCTGGTGCAGTCTCCCATTTCCTCCCCAGTGGCCCGAGGGCTAGGAGCTGGACCATATGCCATGGTGTGAACACCCCCCCCCCCTATCAGAAAGCCATTAGTGCATCCCCTCCATTCCAGTCCTCTCCCAGCAGGCCTCTTTAACCCTGGCCCAGGCCAGCGGGGCCTCTGGCAGATGATCTGCCACAACATGGACCCCAGGCTCAGTCTGAGGCACGTTCACGAGCACCGCTGATATTGACAGTTCCAAACAGGTTGCAGATGGAAGGGGTCTCGGGGTCGCGTTGTTTTGAAAAATGTTTCTAACAGCCGTTTTCAATGCTCATAAACCCTAGATCCGATTCCATGATAATAAAATATACGAAATGGGCACAGCCTGCAAGATTTTACATGACAACATTTGTCCCCTGTCCAAAGTGTCCCGTTTAAGGGTAACTCCCACATACGAAGGGATATTTAGCCGAGCCTCAACTTTGTCTCATTAAAGGCATATAGAGAGCAGCTGCTGGGCACTGGCTGTGATGGTCTAGGACACTGAAAGTGTAAACAGCGATAGAGGCCACTGAGGGTGAAACCCTCTGTGTGGACCACGGCTGGGCTACGACTGATAGTCAGGGCAGCACAGGATTACAGCCATATTTCCAGAGAATTATACGAACATCTGTTACAGATACCAAAAAAAAATGTAATACTCTGTTGAGACATCTGCATTTGACGACGGAAGAGAGAGGTTTAGTGGAGGCCTACGAGGACAAAAACAACAGCAACTAGAAATGAAAGGAGGCAGATAAAGAGCTAAAAGGAAAAAGGAAAAAGCCACAGAAAGGGTGGGGTGTCAAAAGAAACGAGAGGAGAGACAGAATGAAAAGCTGTCGCTGTTCCAATGCTTCATCGCGGCTAAGCGGCTGAACAAGCTGGACAGACTTTTTAATCCATCTTGATGCCTTGGAAACCATTCAAGGTTCACAAAATGGTGCTTCCATGAGAGTTCTCTGTCTCGACGTCATCTCAACCTAGCCTTTGTCTTTACCTCCAAACCAGTACAAAACATCGAATAACGATCTAGTTTCCTCCACTTAGGAGGCATCAAATGTCAGCTAGGCTGAACCTCAGAAGCCAGCCTGTCCGCGCAGGCAGCAGCCAGGCTACCTCAGTCCCCTCAAGCCCCCAGAGCTGGTCCAGAGCCGGGCGAGCAGAGAGCCAAACCCAATGGCTAAAAGCCTGAGTGAGACATGTGATCCTGAGCCGTGAAGCACCGCCTAAATCCATGCACCCCCCCCCCTCCCCCTCGCATACACCCTTCCAGCTGTGCATATCCACGACAAAACCCAGGCAATCAGGCCGGCACTTTGGGTTCAGACAGCACAACACACACGATGTGTCCCGACAACACCCAGGGGACGGGAAGCATCCGCCATATCGGGATGGGGGGTTTAAGGGAGGGGGTGGGGGCCGGATTATCGCACCCACAGCCCTGAAGAGTCCACTGATACCCCTCTTTCCTTCCACAACCCCCCCCCTCCCCGGAGACTTTAATACCGTACAAACACCACGGGATTACGTTGCACTCAGGCCCCCCACACAGTATGATGGATGAGTCGGTTAATACATGGAGAAAGGCTGCGACACGGCCAGCCCTGGTAACTGGAGGCGTTTGGGGGGGGGGGGGCTGGGTCGAGGGAGCTGGGTGACTACGTCTTCAGCAGAGCGGTGGTCCCTTACCTTCTTCTTCTCCTTCAGGTCGTACAAGGCCAGGGTGGCGAACAGCGGCTCAATCTCAATGTCAAACCTACGGGGCGACAAGGGAACAACGGGAACAACAGCCTCAATTAAAGCCCTCTTTGCACATTCCAAAAAAAGAGAAATGTTGTTGTCCTAGCCTGGACTCGAGGCAGCGAACGTGCAGGGAAGACGAGCAGAGCGGGTTGAGACAAAACTGTGACCACTTCCAGAGGATGATGGGAGCTGAAGTCTTGGCAGCTGTGTTGCACGAGGGACAGACAGAGGAAGTGAAGCAGTCAGAGGGTGGGCAGAAAAACGGGGGAGGGAAGAGACAGAGGGACAGGAACAGAAAGAGAGAGGGGGACGGCGTGGAGGACGCACAGCAGTAGCAGCACAGCCGAAGGCCCCGCGCCGCCTTCCCACTCGGCGTGCTCCGAGGAGAGCGGCTCCCAGTTTCAAAACCACAGGGAGACGCTGGGACAGACGGAGGGGGTTGATAAGAACAACGACCAGGCGTGTTGTACGACACGCGTCTCAGAGCTGACCAGCTCCTGGTTCTAATCTAGCGGGCTGGCAACAGACAGGAGGAGGAGGAGGAGGAGGAGGAGGAGGACGGCATGGCGTCTTCTCCACCGCGGAGGTAGACCTCTTACTTAATGGACTGACATCGGATGAGGATCCGGTCGCCCATGTGCTCCTTGGGACAGTCGGGAATGGGACGGATCTCCACGGCTTCTTCCTGCGGTACCAAAAAAAGACGGGAACAGACTTATTGCAGTGTGTGTACGTATGTGTGTGTACGTGTGTGTGTGTGATCTCCCACCTCGTCTGCAGGCGGGTAGAGGGCGAACAGCTCGGGGTGTCGGCTGCTCTGCCGGGCCTCCTGGTTGTAGCGGTCCAGCTCCTCGTGGTGGCTGAAGCGCAGCAGGCCCTCCACGCGGGGGTCAGGGGTCAGGCCCCGCAGGTCAAAGTCGGAGGAGGTCAGCGTGCGCTCGCTGTCGTCGCTCAACACCGCCAGGGAGGGAGACCTCACCTAGGAGAGGGAGAGGGACAATGAGGGTGACGGGTTCCAACAGAGGTGTAACCTGCCCTTTAAGGAAAACATACATGTTGTCGTTTTTGTGAGGGTCACACATGGAAAACCTTGTCTAGTCTAGTAAACACACAAAACAATCGAATGAGAGGCACAGGTGATAGAACAGAGGAACTTAGCTGAAAACCTACTGTCCTCCAGGATGACTCACTGAAGCCTGGTCTGAATGAACAGAGGATCATTCCCAGACAGAGGGATCTCTGTTAATCAGAAGGTATTAGAATAATACGGTATGTTATCCTTCTCGGGCTCAACCCAGAGGCTAGGGCAGAACCACTTGAATGCCAGACAAAAGTCCTGGCGTGAACCCGAACGCCCTCCTACCTCCATCTCACCCCACTGCTTTTCAAACCTCCTCTCCGCCGTACCCACCCCAGGGCCTGACCGAGCTCACAACCCAGCAAGGCAAACCCCCACGCTGGGCCAGCAGGCTCCCAGACACCCCACTGGACTGCTAATGACCTCCAGTGTGCTGTAGAGGGGGCGGTGGAGGCCCACTTATAAGGGCACAGTTACAACAGGCCGGTTCTTTCCCACTCTATGGCAGGGAGCACATAGGAAGCCCAGGGCTGCAACAAAAGCCTTTGGTCTGGGGGATGAGATAGAGTTGGCATGGCCGGGGCTGGGGCTGGCTGGGAGCTTGGTGGTTGGGGCTGGCAGGCAGGACGGGACCTGGGGGTTGGCTGGCTAGGGCTGGGCTGAACTGGAGACTCGGCACGCCCGGAGCTTTCAGCAAGGGGTCCGACCAGGCAGCGACAGGGGCCCGGAGATGGGGACCGGGGTTGGAACTAGGCATGGGAACTTGGCTAGCGCTAAAGCTAGCCATCGCTGGAGGACAATGGAGACTAGTTGAAGATGGGCAGGGGAAAGGGGGGGGGGGGTGTTTAAAATACGGGAAAATGCAACACAACTTGGAAAGCGTGTACGTGTTTGTCTGTGTGGAAGCTGTGTGTTTGTGTGTGTGTGTGTGGGGAGAGGGGTGGGGGCAGCATGAATATTCAAGGCTGGTCCTGTGTTCGAGGCAGGCCGGGTAAACATGCAGGGGAACAGTGGCAGCATGGTATAGGAGGAGGAGGAGGAGGAGGGGGGGTTACAGGGACGACAAAACAATGTTGTATTCACTTCTGCGGCCCACCCCCTTCCACAACCTCTCTGTCTCTCTCTGTCTCTCTCTGTCTCTCTCTGTATCAATCTGGCTTTAGATGTCCTCTTTCCTCTTGAGTCAAGAGCTGTTAGCGCATTCTTCCTGTTGAACTCGCCAGAAGAAGGTTCAAACGCAAGGCAACTGAATACCGCAGTGAAAAACTGTCCTCCATTATAATAATGTGTATTAGAGAAAGATAGATAGTCATCATGGGCGGGCGGGCATGCGTGCGTGCGTGCGTGCACAACCATAACAGACAAACGTTTTGTGTGTGTGTAATGCTTCCTCAGGTCACCCCCTCTACAGGGCTCCATGGTTTCAGATTTCTGTTTGTTTTGGGACTGTGGTGCAACCATTGTATCTGACACACAGACTAACAACACCGTCCACAGTCCTGGAGCCTGGCCCCCCGCCAGACGAGACACCGAGCGACCTGCTGCGGCTCCACACGGAGGAGGAACCTGAAAGCGCTCCGCCAGGCCGCCGCTCAGGGGGGCCGTTCCATGTGGCGGTGGCGTCCGTCCGCGCTGTACCTACTTGGGTCTGGGGCTTCTCCGGCTGGACGTCGGACTCAAAGGTCTGTTTCCGGAGGACTTTGTGGAGGCCCGTCCGCTCCGTGTACGCGCTCCAGCCATCCCCTTGACACCTATACACACACACACACACACACACACCTCCAGATATGCTTCAACCATTCTAATCTCATTGAACCATATAAGAGGAGGAGTTTTCCAACCCTGACAAGTAAACAAAACATGCACTGCTGAACACAGACCCTGCCAGTCTGTGTATTCCTGTTTGTGTGTGTGTGCATGTAGTTAGGCAACCTTTCTGTGATAAGTCAGACGGGTATACCCACTGTGGTGTGTGTGTGTGTGTGTGTGTGTTTCTCAGAGCTGTGTTTCCTGTGACTTTGGGGAGGGCAGAGCTGCGGCTAGCTGGGCTCATCACAGCCTCTCCCTCCCCCATGTCCTTTAGGCCGCTGAATAAACTACAGCTCCACCTTCATGGGCCTTCGATATCAAACAGATCAGTGTTTATCTCTTAGCCCTTATCAAGTGTGTGTGTGTGTACACTAGGAGGACGTACCTTCTGGTGACCACTTGCCAAGGCTGGGTGTAACTTTGGACGCAGTCCCTCACGTGGGGATCCAGCTCGACCCTGTCGAGATCCACACACACACACACACACACACACACACACACACACACACACACACACACACACACACACACACACACACACACACACACACACACACACACACACACACACACACACACACACACACACACACACACACACACACACACACACACACACACACACACACACAGCAGCCTTGTTAAACAAAAGAGTCTGTTAAACGGCCCGGAGGAATGTGGAATGCGGTGTCTGGATCTGTGCTGTCATGGGGTCAAGGTGTATCGTACAAGGGAAGGTCCTCCAGGAGGCAAGATAAAACACAGCGACTGAAATAGCAACACTACGACAGATTCCTAAAAGGCGCCCTCAGAAAACATAGGCCTAGCTTAGAACGTGTGCACAGCTTAAAAGGGGTAAACAGACGTTTCAGATAATGGGACACACAGACGTGTGATCAAATTGTCTCTGTAGGGTCTGGGTATGGGTTGAAGACATCTCCCCCCTCCACGGGAAGGAAAACAAAGTGTATCACTAAAAACACCCGTCTAGACATTGAGGCTACGAGAGCAGGGCGCCGGTGTGTGTTAGTGACCCACCCCTCCTCGGGGGCGGAGTGGCGGACGGTGCGGCACTCCCGCTCCACCTGCTCCACCATCAGGTCGTCGTCGGGGAAGTCGCCCAGCTCCCGCATGAGTGCCAGTTCTCCGCTGTGCAGCTGGGACATCAGGTACTCCTCCAGATCCAGGGGCTCCACCGCGTCGTACGACTGAGGCTGGGGGCAGGCAGGGAGAAGGGAGAAAGGATTACACACACACACGCTGTTTTATCGTACGAAAAAAGTCAGGTGGACAGATCAGTGTCTTGGCCGGTTGCGTTCCCGCCGTTCTCTCGGCCGTGCGTTCCGCGGCTCCATTGGAGGCAACACACGGACACTGACACCGCAGAGAGAAGGCTTCCAAATGCATGGAGGACGGTGAGCTAATAAGAGAGTTCAAAAAGGGACTATTAGACAGCTAGAACAAGAAATGAATCATTCTGAAAGTGCTGTGGGTGGCTGAAATGGCTCACAGTATTATCAATAGCCCACAGTCATATCCAAACAGTAGAACGCTGGGTAGAGGCCGGGCAAGTTGGCTCACGACTGCATCGTCTGTCTCCAACGTGTCAAACAAGAGACCTGAGCTTGTGTCTACATAGGAACATGGAAGCAGCCAGGCTTGGCGAATCGCATGGCCTGTGAGAAACCTGTTCTGCTACCTAAAATCTCCCCAAAACATCAATATTAACTCACTACGTTTGCTTGGAAGCATCGGCATTTTGGCCCAATTCATGAGAGGGGAGATCCGATCTAAAGAAGCACTTGAGGCGCACAATGGACCAGGTGAACACGTTCAGTCTACATTGAGAGAACGTGGGGGAAGAACCGATGCTACTGTAAATCAGGTCACATTGTTCAAACCACGACGAGACCCGAACCCCCCCCCCCCAACCTAATCCCAAACGGTCTCTTACGAGACGAAGACAACGCTACAGCGGACGCTATGAGTGCTGCCAATAGCTTCACCTCGCACTAACTCCTGCAGGCATGAGGGTGACAGGCTAGGGGCGGACATGCATGGTGCACAGATGTCTGGAGCTTCTAGCTGCGGTGCGACAACCTGGGTGAAAGAAATGACTTCTGTCCACCCAGCTAACTGAGCCAAAGAGTCGAGGCTGCAGTTCCAGCGCAGTGTAAACGGCTGACGGTGGACTCGAATTCCATTTGCGCCCGAGACATGTTTTTACACATCACTCAACCCTAAGGGACCGTATCTTTCAGCTAGGCGTTGAGGAAATTCCGACCCAAAACGGAAACACAGCAGAGGAGAGGGCGAGAATGAGCAGAAGACAGAGAGATTAAACAAAAGACGGTCAAGTTTCAGTGCTTTGTTCATTCCACTGCACAGATAGATGCTTAGGGGAAGAACTTCAGCGTTTACTCTTTATATGAACACTTCTCAATACTTTGCAAAACAATGCTTGCTCAATACATTGCCAAACATGTTCTCCTTACAATAATGGTCTCTTTCTCTTCAGCTGCATCATGTGGGGGTAACTAGAAACAAATAAATGCTAATCTATGCATGCCTCTGATCAGAGCATGGTCTAACGCCAAGACTAAAGTACTACTGGCTGGTGACCACACAGACTGCCCGTCTCTTATGGTGTGGCAGCAATTCGAATGCAGGCTACGCAACATCACGGAAGACTCAGGTCTCAGATCAACTCAGACACATAGCCAGTCGTAGTTGAACGCAACATTCTACCCTACCAATGCATTACCTTAAAACAGCGTTGCAGAATAACACACGTAGACTTACCCTGCTGTTGAACGCTCAACTTGTAAACGGGGTACCAAAAGGGAAGTGGACAAAATGGCGCACTCCGGAAAGAACAACCTACCCCCAGTTCGTTAACAGCCAGTCAACGGGGTGTTTTGCAAGCTCTTCCTCTGAGAAGACGTAACCGCAAGAGCAGCCAGCGGCCCACTTCCAAACTAACTTCTAGGCCCTCTCCGTCCCCTAAACTCCTTCTAGTAGATTGCGTGAGTATGGTTAGATTTTTCGATTTTCCTGACTAATCAGAGTGCAACGTTCAGTGTGTTCAGTTGATCTAATTCAGTGGGTTTGGTGTGACGGGGGGGAGCGGGGTCTGATTCAGTAGCGGGCTGGTGCCTCCACAACTGTGACGACACTTGACAAGAGGAAGTGACACGAGTCAGCGTCCCTCGATCGACTGAGGGCGTTTCCACAGAGAGAACCGGAAACTCTGTGCACACACGTACATACACAAGTGCACTGGCTTAAACACACACACACACACACACACACACACACACACACACACACACACACACACACACACACACACACACACACGTTTGAGTAAACAAATAGGTGCCTACACTTATCAGTCTTGACTACAGGCTGGCGCGTTGTAATACATCAAGTCGTATTTTACAACGCTTGTCACTCATTCACTATAATAAGAAACGCTAAATTTAGATGCACGAATCATCCTAATCCAAAAATGATGAACTTCCCTCCACCCACTCCCGCAGCCCGCCACATTCCTCCGGTGACGAGGCACCATGGGAAAACATCATCCTGCAGATTACGGTACTCAAACCCCTCTCCCGCATCCCAAATCCGGCCACATTAAAAGATTTGTCTGGCGTAAGCTGCAAGGTAAGCAGACCCTCCTGCCGGCCCGTCGTCACCGGCCCGGCCGCTGACCCATTTCCCAGACAGGTTAGGGATTAACCAGGCCGGGCTGCAGGGCCAACGCTCTCCCTGCACTGGGCCCCTGCAGAGGACCAGCACGGGGAGCCTATCAGACCACGGCAGCTTGGAGGACGGAGAGCTTAAGAGTCACGCAAACCCTCAACGTCAGTCAGTCGCGCACGCGCGCGTCAACCGCAGTTTGATACCAAACATAGACACATCGGCCTGAAAGGCATCTCTCACAGAGAAAGAGAGGAAGAGAGATGCAGTGTGAGAGGCCAAAAGAGGGAGTGAGAGACACAGAGTGGGTGATGTAGTGAGACAGAGAGAGAGGGAGAGAGAGAGAGAGCGAGAGCGCGAGAGACATATACAGAGTGAGAGATTAATAGACAGCGAGAGAGAGACAGATAGAGAGAGAGAAAGACAGAACTAAAGAGACAGAGAGAGTGAGATAGAGGAAGAGTGGACAGACAGACAGGGAGGGAGGGGGGGGGGGTCATTGTGTGACTGTGTGGTGGGAGCTAATCCCCTCTGAGGATTACCGCACATCTTCCTCAACCGTCAAGAGAGAGCTGGAGTCAGCCGTCCTCTCCTCCGGACAAACACATCACAGCCACCCGGGGGTGGGGGGACGGGGGAGGAGGGACGGGCAGCCAAACCATATCAGTGTCTGTGGGCCGAGACGTCAAAACACAAATCGTCTCTTTTGGGGGGGTCACTTGGTGGCTGAGAGTGGCAGACTTGTGGAGCAGGAGTAACAATCCTAGGGTGGAGTATTAAGAGTCGGGACAAAGGCTGGACGTGTGGCTGGTATGAAGTGGTGTGCGGTGTGCGGTGTGCGGTGTGCAGTGTGCGGTGTGCAGTGTGCAGTGTGCAGTGTGCAGTGTGCAGTGTGCAGTGTGCAGTGTGCGGTGTGCGGTGTGCGGTGTGCGGTGTGCGGTGTGCGGTGTGCGGTGTGCGGCGTGCAGCGTGCGGCGAGGACCCACCACGGTGAAGCACATGGAGGCCGAGGCGTTGGAGTTGTGGCGGCTGTGCTGGGTCGACCCATGGATCCCGGTGAAGTGCCGCCGGATCTCGGAGGATGAGTGTCTGGAGAACAGAAAGGGTTAGCGTTAGCACACGTGTGACCGGGAAAAGAGAGAGACCAGGAGAGAAGGGAAGACAGCTTCGTAAAGAAGACATTCCAGACAGAGTGTCAACGAAGGGCATTCTGAACACTCCCCATTTTGAGATCCGGCCTAATGTTTACTGATGATCAGGGCATGGGGATCATTGTATGTGTGCGTTGGTACTCTGCGGTATAGCTCCATTCAGTCCACTGTTCAGCACTGTTGCCAGTATGCAGAGCGCACTGTGCTTTGAAAGGCTGGCTGACACGCAAACGGGCTGGAAGGAATTCGCCGCTCTCTTTTGATTGCCAGTTCATGCAGAAAATCACTGTCACAATATAATGGAGGAACAACCCAGAACATGGGGAGAAGGACGGGGTGTGTGTGTGTGTGTGCGTGTGCGTGTGCGTGTGCGTGTGCGTGTGCGTGTGCTTGACAGTGGCAGTGCTAACTTTCAGAAAGAGAGCCGGTCTCCCAATTTGTTCATCGTCTCACCCCCCCTGAAATGCTCATCCACCAGCTATCTTTGCTGCTGCTTCGGTCTAATTAATCTGCCGTAACACTGGACCCATACCAAGCACAGCACACAATGACAGCTTTCTTCTTTGCAGCTCCACTTGACAGTGCAGAGACCAAAGATCCCACAACAGCCTCGCTCTCTCTGTGTGTGTGTGTGTGTGTGTGTCTCTGTAAATGTGTCTGTTTCTAGAGTTGTGTGTCGTGACAGAGATGTATTGTGTGGCCTTGTGGAGAAAGAGAGAGAGAGCGAGAGAGAGGGGAAGGGGGGGTGGGGGGGGGGGGCACAGAGGGTCCGTTGCCAAATGGGTCACATTCCCCACCACCTCCCTGCCGTCCCGGCCTGTGGCTTTGTGTTCCCTGCACAGCCTTTGTGGGTCGTCGTCCCCCTCCATCTACGGGACTACAGCGGGGATGTAGGGGTAGAGAAACACAACGGCTTCTCTCCGAGCATTCGAGACCGCAGGCCTCTCAAAGCACACGGTCTGCGATCGAACCTACAGCCACGGGGGCCGCTGTAACGCAGGCAAGCCCCCTCTGACCACACTCTCGGGGACCCCTCCCTGCTTTCCTCGCTGCCTCCTCCCCACCCGATCTGTTAGCGTAGCGTGGACACGGAGTAATGCGCACCGCACGTTGGGAGAGGCAGTTGTCTGCATGCGACAGCCGCATGCCAGGGGAGGTCAAGGCATGGGTGGGAGAGCCTGATGCAAATTTACAGAGAGCAAAGTCCATGCCGTAATCTGAGCCGGAGCCCCACACACCCACACACACACACACACACACAAACAAAAGTTAGACGTGACAATTATATAACAGACTTCCGAAAGTCTACACATGAATTCCCTTCAAAGAACGCAAGTCAATCACTTAGGCTTAGCCTACTTCTTTACCTTAAGGTAGGGGACTAAGCACACTGCTATAAGCCCTTTATTAGGAAAAAAACTATGTAATAAACCACCATAGACATTTAAATCATGCCAGTGAAGTTTAAATGAATTCAAATGCACACTAAATAAAACGCATAGGTCTGTGACGTGTAGGCCTACATCAGTAACCACGAGAAAACACATTTCCTTGTTCAGGGACAGACTGGTTGCTGCCTGCGTGTCGAGCAGTCCCCAAGCCGACACAAACTCAACAGCAAACTTCTAAGAGCTTTTCCTCGCCGCGCCGTTTGGCCCCAAGTAACCACGGTGCCCTGCCCTGTCCCGCACACCTCTCCCAGTGACACAGCGCCGAGGGCAGGTGGCAGGACAGAGGCTTCCAGTAGACACACCCGTTGACACCGAAACGCACTCCAGCGGCTCCTGTCCAACAACAAAAGCCCGCTGCGCACCCAGGCCACCCTGCAGGTCCACTCTATAAAAAGACTGCTAGGCGGGCCAAAACTGTAATCAGGTTCTGACATAAGCTAACCACGTGCTGAACCATCTCGAGGAGTCAGGGACATCTGTTATTTTTCTCATTGAAGAGGATGGCATCTGGCCCCTCTCAGCGGAGAGAGGAGACAGGGGACGAGCGACTGTGGAAGGCCAGGATCGGACTGCTGGCCCACGCTGTTCGAATCTCACTGAAGATGACTTCATTGCTTTTGACTGGAAAAGCCTATATGAAAGTCTGACGTGCGTGTATGATGCTCAGGCACACCGGCTGCGTGCAGGGCTATGACGGCTTACCATGAGACGGCTCTCTCACGCAGCTACACTTCTTCTTTTTAAAAAAAACACACACATAGACAAGAACGCACGTGTTACAAAGAAGAACCACACAAACCCATGGGAAAGCATGAAGCAGCGCAGCTGTCAGGTGGACATCACGAGTGTGTCTGCGGAGGGTTTGTTGACGTCGAGCGTTGCACAGTCTCAACTCTCAAAGCCCCAGGGCCTCGGGGACCATTGTGGTCACTCGCCAGACCCGCGGTTCAATGGCCACGCTGACGTTCCCCCTAAAGGCACATTCCGGACCCCGGCTGGGGGTCTGCCTCGCTTGTGAAGTGTGCAGTGACCCGCAGTGCCAACATCAGCACACAGCAGCAGAGCGGCAACGCGATTGAGCAACGCTCCAGCGGCCGAGGGGCCTCTGAACTTCCTGAAGTAACAATCCAGGTCAGAGGGCCTCTCGGAAAGAAATGGGGGCGGAAGTGCATAGGTTTGATCCCCCCCTCCCCCCTCCCCTCCCCTCCCCCTCCCCTCCCCCCCTCCTCCTCCTCCTCCTCCTCCTCCTATTTTAAAACGTGTTCTGCTGACGGGGCAAGGCCCTCCTTCGGTGTTGTTATCGCAACAACCGCCGTCGTGAACATGCGGAGTCAACGCCACGACATGTAATGACCACGTCCAAAGAACGCCGACGCCGAACACCCCCAGGACTGGAGCAGAGGCTCACGCTCCCACCACGACAACATTTGGATTTGGATAAGACATGTCGCAAAGTATAGGGTGACGGGGTCAAAATAATGCCGGCTGTTTTTAATAGGATCTCATTAGAGATTCTACACAAAGCAACCCTGGCAGGTCCGCACCGGTTGATCCGCTCTAGGCCTGCCGGCCCTTCTGCATTGTGCACTTGCATTCCACCAGCACCACTGGCATAAGTGGGGCCTTCTTGATAGCTTCGTCTGTCAAGATCCTCCCACAGCTAAACCTCTAATTCAGCAGGGAGAAGGCAAACACTTACGTGCACAGTCTGTGCTCGACCGGGCCCAGCCAGGCTATTATTATTAGTGTCTACTAATGCCCATGGAGGGTGGTGCTCAGAGTGCCTCTCTATTGTCTAAATGGGTTACCTCATCATGTGGCCCTCATCTAGAGTAACGCGTCTGAAAAGCAGAGGACCGGCTCAAGGGACGAGCGAGCAGGAAGACAGACCACTGGGATGCCCCTGCAGTGTGTATCACATGTCCGCAGAGTAAATGGGTCTTAGTGCTATCAGTGGCATCCCCGCTCCGCTTCCTGTCCAGCACACACACACACACACACACACACACACACACTTCAGCATGACTCCTTCCCTATGCTGCTTCAATCAGAACCTGTGAATGGGAGACACAGTATCTTTCGAAGAGTTTGTGATGTGTTTTATTCACTTATCGTCTTGGAGAGACGATCAGAGAGACCCGACAAAAGCATTTGCCTTTCTGTCAAGTCAGCTAATTCAATGTCATTAGCCCGCGGGATCGACCAACACAGATGTAACTGAACACTGTGTCGTCCCCCCCCAGCCAATTAGCCATTTACTATTGAACGGCTGTAACCTCCACAAAACACAGCTGTCCCACACCTGCTAACGCACAGCATCATTTAGACTTGTCGAAGGTTTGGTTCCCAGATATAGAAACCAATATATCACATTGTATGGTATCTACCTTGAGCAATGGGCCTAGTTATGTTAGGTGTCAATTGAAGCCTCCTCTAACATGCGAAAATTCTTGTTAACACTTCTCTTTTAATTCATATTTTTAATCAAAATTCAGAAGAAATGTATTTCCCCTTTAAAACCGTCATGAGGAAAAGGGGAAGTGAATAATGGCCTACTATGAGTAAAGAACAGGATTTCCTTTACACTGTAATCTTATAAAGATAGGTGGAGAGGAACTTTGGGTATGGTGTGTATGGCTGCATTATGCTGATCTGGTGAATAACAAAGCGAATGGAAACTTGGGCACAAGACGGTTGGATTTGTCTGAATTTAGCTTTTCTTGAAGACATAAGACCACTCTATCCCAAAGTAAAGGGACATTACATCACCCCAAACTGAAACAGATTAATCATGGCTGTTGAGAGTATCCAGCCCTGTCAGCACCAACAAAGTCACACAGTCAGTCGATCCGTTGGCTGCCTCATCAGCTGGATCACGTTGAGAGGGAGGTCCCTCACTTCTCAGCAGCTGAGTTCAGCTTTAATACACAGATCTGCCCACCACTTGATAGCTGGCAGGTCCACGCCAACCCTCTGGGGTCTGGCTGATTCTACTGCTTACTATTTCGTTGAACTGAAAAGCCAAAAGGAAATGGGCCTATGGCTGTTTAAGTTGTAGGGCCCTGTGTACAGTTGCTACAAAGTCATGCGAGACAATGGACTGACTCCCATGTGGTGTATTTCCTCCCCACCTGGCCAGTGGCACAGCAGGAACTATGATCACATCACCTCTTATTCATAGCATCACGTTTATGGGGAACCACAAATATAGGGTGAAACACGACACCACTTAAGACTCACATTATAGGAAACTGCTGAAAATGTGCAATGGCCTGCGATACCCTTACGAAAACACAATGCTTAAGAAATCTTGGCACAGCTTGGGTTTGCCAAACAAGAAACCTTGGTCAGAAGACTTGGCACCACAATTAAAATCATTACTGCTCCTTGATTAACTATATGTGCTAAAATGATTCCGCTCTGAAGGCGTTACAAATACTTATACACAGGGAACCTGGTCTATTAGCATTCTGAACTTATAGCTCCCGTCTTAGGAATCCACTCAAACTTCCATGACAGCAGCACGCTGCAAGTCCACGAGTTTAGCAGCTCCACACAAAACCCTGATTAATCCCATATGTTTAAGATAAGTATACCTGTTGATTTTCAGAGCGAATGCCCTTCGCTCTGCGCTCGCAGTAGCCATTGAAGTTTACTCCAGTTTTTGTCACGCTGTCTCGATATCCTTATGCGCTCGGGACCTCTTCAACTGCGATACAACAAAAATGTCACTGCTATCATCCACATCATCTTTGCGGTGGCAGCTTTCTGCAGGGTGGAAACTTCCGCATTTGAAATATCCCAAACAGGCACCGGCAGGGTGGGAGGAGATGGACTGGATCAGACACAAACACTCACTCGCGCAGATAAACACCTCGGTCAGCTTAATAAGCGGTTAGAATGCTCTCGCTCTCTCTCTCTCTCTCTCTCTCTCTCTCTCTCTCTCTCTCTCTCTCTCTCTCTCTCTCTCCCTCTCCCCTTTTCTACACCTTTCTCTTTTCATCTCACAATTTTTCACGCTCTTGTTCACACACTATAATAATATATTTATAACATTAATACAATTTAGCCCAAAAGTCATCTTAATTTGTAATAATCTATCTGTTTCATCGCAGAGAATAATATAAGAGCGTATTATGATGTTAGAGTTACATGGACGTTACCTATCATTTGACAGAATCAAATAATGTAATTCAATAAAAAAAGCCTAACTTTACTTTACCTAATATCCAATACTGTAGCGTGAGACAGGTGACTAGAGTCCCTTTAGCTATTGAAAACAGACGGTGGCGCTCGCCCTCTGGCGTTCTATGCCACATATTGCATTTGGCTTTGCAAAATTAGTAAAAACAATATGTTCATTACAATCATATTCTTCTGGAATTAATCAGATGTGATGCATATTACATAATATATTATTATGGTGTATTGTACCGTGCGTTCTGTATGTTTCGCATTAAATGTATTATTATTGTATCTATAGATTTTTTTCAGAACGCGGAACTGTTAGATTGACGCACATGTACAGAGGGAGCTTTCAACACGTTGCACAAAGACAGACTTAGGGAACTGCTGGACCAATAAAAGCAATATATTGTTTTAGTTTTTAGGTAATATTTTAAGAAGGTAAATCATTTTTGCGATCTCAAGTCCTATACCATCATTTGGATAAGAAGTTTGTAAATTAAAGACAGAGGGACAAGACCTGTCGGGGGCTTATACCTGGATATCGTGTTAATACTCACACACACACAACACAGTAAGCTCATCTGAAAAGCCACCAGCTGTCATGTCTGTGACATACACAAGCGACTTGCCTTCTGTTTTAAGGTTGGTGACACTGAACTGTGTTCAGGAAACTTACAAGCTGTCTAATTTTTCTCTGCAGACCGACATGGATGTTGTGGTGATGGAAGAGGAGGATGACTGCCCTGAGTTGGTCCCCATTGATAACAAGCCCAGCAAACCTGACGTTAGTGAGCAAATCCCTGTCACCATCATCACTGGTTACCTTGGTAAGGAACTGCCGGAGATGCAGTGTTTATTAGTATACACTAAAGGTAATTTGCAGTGAGTAATTAGCCCCATCAATGTATTATAATAAAAATCACAAAAATGTATTTGTAGTCTCAAAGTGCTACAGGTAAAACTGCATTTCCTGAAAGGAGATGTAATACATTGCTAATCCCTTTTCCCGTTTCCTTTCTAAATTACTTAATGACAGGATTTACCTTTCAACTGTTCTGTCCCTACTGTGAATAACTTATTCACACAAACAAAATGTTTCTCTTAAACCTTTGATGGGTGCTGAAAAATAAACGATTATGAACGGTTGCCATATGGAAACATGACAGGAATTAAACTATCTGGTATATTTTCTTCTGATTGATTGACCATGCAGTTGTTGATAAGATTATCTGATGGCTTTTCACTTCCTGAGACAATGATGTTTTTATTATGCCTCTACGATTCAGGTGCAGGAAAAACAACACTGTTGAACTACATTTTGACTGAGCAACACAACAAGAGAATTGCTGTAATATTGAACGAATTTGGAGAAGGTAGGAAAACTGTCATGATTTGTATATTGTGCATTCTACTGCCGAGGGGGGTGCCATTCTTAAATTCATCCTAACGGGCTGGGACGGCTATTTGGAAAACAACTACGCCACCCACACCGAACAGGACACACATGATAGCCTGACATTCCCTAAAGAGACATAATTGATCGTCAGCCTCCTCAGTACATGCAGGATAATGCCACTAACAGATGATTGTAAAACATAGACATCCATGTATGTCTTTATTGACAAGTGTATTACAAAATGCTATCACACAGTTATACATAACTTGGCAAAAGGCAAACTTGAAACATTTGCTTCACAGATTGGTAGGTCTGATTCCAGTATTAAGTGTTTATTGTATATTTAATCATTATAATCCAGGTTACAACTAGGGCCGGTTTTAGCCTTCTGTATCAGGGTGGGCTGGTAGAAATAATATATGAGTAACTTGGCAAGTAACTAACTCAGTAGGGAGCCCAGAGGTAAGAGAAGCGGACTTATACCCGGAAGGTTGCCTGTTCAAATCTCTGGCCAGATGGCACAATTATTTGATGCAGATGGGAATTTACGAGTAGATAAATCTGGTGCAAAGCATCTCCTCTCTCTGAAGTGATAAAATGTACATGATCCCTGACATAAATAAGCGTAATAAACAAAAAACTAAACTAAAGTTAAACTAGCATTTAGAACCCTAATTTGTTCCAATCCATACGCCATTTAGAGCTGGCGTTTATGCGTTTGAGTGTTTGAGTGCATTGCCCTGTGTGTGTGCAATCTGAGCTATCAGAGTTCATAGTTGTCATAGTAACACCCCTCCCCCTTGGCGTGCTCTGAGAGACAATTTGCAGCGGACGGGTCTGCTTCAGCGCTCTGCGTGTTTGTGCCTGAACGCAACAAGAAGAGGGGGTTGGTAGTTGGCAACTCTGGGGGCGGTTTACAGACTGCCCACCCAATCAGATGTTAGAAACGGTTCCGCTATTTTCTGTGCATTTTTACCATTAGCTGATTTTTTTTTTTTTTATTCCCAACCTTTTCTTGGGTGGACAAGATACATGTTTGGGTAGGCTGAGCCCACCCTTGCCCATAACTACTGCCGGCCCATGTGTCTTTCCATTTCACAAATAACCACTAGGTGGAGGCAAAATAAAGTGTATTAGTGTATTAGGCCCAAGTGTGTTTTGCTACAAATATCTAGGAATTTACCGAAATTATAAGCTTAGGTTCTCTGCTGATATTAGCAACCTTTGGTATAAATTGAAGACTTTTTTTTATATTATAGGAACAGCGCTTGTTTTACCCTCTCTGCGAGTAACTTGTCTTACTTTTTTACTGATTGTGATGACTGTCCGTGCGGGCACTGTCACGCTGGAACAGATGACATATAAGAATATCATGAAGTGGAACTAAGGGGCCTTGCTCAAACCCATAAAAACAGTCCCAGACCAGTATCCCTCCGCCATCAAACTTTACAGTTGACACTATCCATTCAGTAAAGTTCTCCTGGCCTTCTATAAACCTTGATTCCTCCATCTGACTGTAAGATAATCTCTTCAAAGAACACGTTTCCACTGCTCCGGAGTCCAGATGTGGCTCGCTGTGCGCCACTCCAGCCGATGTTGACATTTCGCATGATGATTTGAGACTTCTGTTCAGCTGCTCGGCTGTGGAGACCCGACGCACGGTCATTGTGCTGATGTTGCTTCCAGAGGCCGTTTGGAACTCCATAGTGAGTGACGGAATAGAGGATTTTGATGTGGTAATCGCACTCATTGGCCCGCGCTCTGTGAGTTTGCCTGGTCTACTACTCCATGGCCCAGCTGCTGTTGCTCCTATGCGCGCATCCACTTGACAACTTGTCGTAGACCGACGAAGAAGAAATTTCACAAACTGGCGTATGTGGCAAAAGTGGCATCCTCAGACGGTGCCACGGTTGAAGTCACTGAGCTCTGGCTTTAGACACCTGTGCTCAATATCTAGTAGGGGTGTCCCCTGATCTTTGGCCACAGAGCGTTTAGTAAAATTTAGGAAGACAACCAACGGTATGCATTTGATGTGCAAAACAACTTCTAAAAGAAATATATAAAATGTTTCCGTTTTTTTTGGTCTGCGTAATATGATGCAAACATGTCTAGATATGCTTGAAGCTATGGCGAAGGGATCTTAATGATCCGTCCACCCTCTGTCCTGTAGGCAGCGCCGTGGAGAAGTCCCTGGCTGTGAGTCAGTCTGGAGAGCTGTACGAGGAGTGGTTGGAGCTCAGAAATGGCTGTCTCTGCTGCTCTGTTAAGTATGCACTTCCAATTCCAACCTGTGCAATGTAGGATCCGTCACCCAGCTTTCTCCGGAACTCTCTGGCAAATTAAGTTTATTGTATTAAGTCGGCCTATATCATCTTTTGTTTTGGTTTTTGTTTTCAATTCCCAGGGACAATGGGTTCAAAGCCATAGAGAACCTGATGGAAAAGAAAGGAAAGTTTGACTACATTCTGCTAGAAACCACAGGGCTAGCCGACCCAGGTAACGCACGTTAAAACAGGAGAAACCTCAAGGCATGGATAACTGTGTCGCATGCTCACGTTGTCCTCACCTACTCATTGCTTTCTGTCAACTATAAAGAAAAACATTAACATATTGTAGAAATTGTGGACCACAGAGGGTGTTCCTTTTAACATAAACATATGTTAGCTATTGTGTGTTGTTCACATATTACAGTGCATTTCTATGAGTAAGAAAACCTTGTAGCTTTAACCTCTTTCCACAGCTGGATAGCCTTGTCTCTTTGCTTGGACAAGCCCTCTTTTGACTGCTACCAGGGCTGCAAGGCTGTCTAATCTGCTTTTGTTTTATCACTTCATGGCCACTTTCAACTGATCTCCAATCTGTATTGTTTAGGAATACTCTTACTAAAAGTCGAATACTAAATGTGATAATTAGAAACTTAAAATATCCATTTAGGATCTGTTTTTTTTTCTCGAGAATTCTCAGTTCACATTTACTTTTCATAATGACCGGTCTGCAGGCTTTCCAGATATTCCTTCCAAGCTCATCAATATCCTCTGACGTGTCCTGACTCATAGTTTCATCCACGCCATCTCGGTGACAAAGCCACCTGAAGCTGGGCTTTCTGTAATCTAGCGGTCCAGATAGAAAGCTATACCCTGTGAGCTGTGGCAGCGGCAGATGGGGGGGAGAATACCAGATTAACCCATTTCCAACAGGACGGTTTGGAAAACTATCGAGGCGTTTAGCTATCACAGTTTTCAACTGAAATCTATGTGAGGCCATTACGGGGCAATTCCTGTGACGGTCCAGGTAAAGAGGGCTGGTGGCCAGCCCAACACAGACCACTGCCCTGCACAGTCTGCCAAAGGCCCTCGCTCTCCCGCCATGTCATTGGCTGAGACACGCAGGTTATTGACTGAGACAAGGCTGTCATTGGCCCAGCCAGACCTGTCAGTAACAGAATTCCCCGGGGGCCGGCCCCTCCCATGGAGGCAGGGGCTGGGGTTGGCTACGTGAAGGATGCCAGTCAAAAACACTGTTCTCATTTCTCCCCTATCAAATATTTACCATGTTTTTTCATTCTCGCCTGACAGTTTGACAGAAGGGCATTATGTGAACAAGGTAGACCTGGCATTGGGACATAGGGTTTTGGAATAACTGTCATCCCAGAAAGATCAAAACAAAACAAATATACCTGTGGGACAAAACCAATTGAAACCTGCTATAATTCGTTTTATCCGGTCCACGGAGTTCTTAAAAAAAAAAGTGAAATCAAATAAATTGTCTTCCTGAAAGTTAAGCCCGACACTGGTGACTTCAGACGTTTCTACAAAACACAGATTTCTTCATGATTTATTCAATGTGGTACTTGGCATCAAATAAGTAGATTGACTGATATAATTTGTGGATGTGGTCCTACACAAAGTAACTTAGTTTCCCGCTTTTTTCTTTCTCTTTACAGGGGCTGTGGCCTCAATGTTCTGGGTGGACGCTGAACTCGGAAGTGACATATACTTGGACGGTGAGCGATGGCTATGGATTTGACAGGCGCTCTTTTTGTAGTTGGTGTGTGTTGGACTGGCCCGTTATGGCAGAGCCCTGTGGCTGATGGGTCTTCCATATGTGCAGCCCAAGGGGGCTGTTTCTGGAAGCTCCACGTTGTAGAACAAAGGCAACGCTCTCCAAAGTGAGTACTCAGCTGTCCCTACTGTGGTGACCGGGCTGGAGAACACCAAAAGTGGACTCAGAGAGAGTGACACATGGACAAACAGGCCAAGCTAAACACCAAACGGTGTCTGCAGGGTCCTGATCACAGGAGGGACTGTGTCTAAACCCTGTCAGTGCTCTGAACTCACAGGCCCCTTAACATCCTATTTTTTCTATCTGCTCTTAGGTATTGTCACCGTCATCGACGCCAAGTATGGATTGCAGGTACTGTTATAATAATAATAATAATAATAATAATAATAACAGTAATAATAATAATAATAATAATAATAATTGATTGCATTTGATGTAGCCCTACTCTAAACACCCCAAAGTGCTTTACACTGCAGCGGGGGACTCACAGTTTGGGCACCAATGTGTAGCACCCACCTGGAAGACTGGAAGACTTTGTTATACCAACAAAACTTAGTTCGATTTCTGCAATTGTAATGACCTAAGTCATTGTCAAGTGTTAATGTGAAAGGTGCAATTAACTGCTGTGCTAAGGGAAGTAGAGTGTGCTCGTTCACAAGTTGTGCAGCGTAAAAAAAAAAAAATAGCCCCCTCCCCCCCGAATCGTGTCACGCATATTAACACCTCCCGCCCTCTCCCGCGCGTCATTGTCTAAAGAGGGAACGAGGCGAGGGACCCCCGGACAATAGGCCCTCATCTGCAGGTGTGCTCGGCGAGGGCGACGCCCTTCACATCCTAGGTGCTGCCTGCCTCTGTCCCCCTGGAAACAGACAAACAAAGGGGGGCCGACACACAACAAAGACCCGGGGCGGTGCACCGAGAGAGAGAGGCCGATCGAAAGCCAAGAAGCCCCCCCTCCCCGACCCCCCCCCCCCCCCTTCCCTTAAACACTCCTGTAACCTGGCGGACCTGAGCACCCCAGCCCCTGGCCTCGCTCTCACCAGGCCTCCGCCTCAGAGAGGTGGAGGAGCCCTTCGGTGTAGCTTTCCGTCCGTCACGGGGTTGTGTCTGACACGAGGGGGGGCGACGCTGCCTGACAGCTTGACAGTTTGGGTCAGTAGGAGGGGGGGGGGGGGGTCGCACTGCCACGTCCATCCGTTATGAAATGAAAAAGAAACAGGTGATAATGGCTGTAAGACATTATGTAAAATCTTCAGGGAGCTGGATCACAGGACACTGCCATTTGTTTGGTTCAACCTAAGACACTTTCTCTGCTTTCTTCTTTTGAAGCACTTAAAGGAGGAGAAACCCGAAGGGTTGGTCAACGAAGCAGCCAGGTAGGCCCTTTGTCTGTCTGTCTGTCTGTTTGTCTGTCTCCTTTGGTGTGTCTCTCTACCTCTTTCTCTCCACCAGTCGCTGGCCGTTGTTGTGGGTTAGGTGGACAGAGACGCGCGGGCCCCGGCGAGCTTCTGCTCCCACTCTATGGTCATTGTTTTCCTCTCTTAACGAGGGTCCCGTCCCATTCGAGTCCAGTGCCTCAGCCACCCACACACACACACACACACCAGCACACACCCGGGGGCTATCGCAGGGTGACGGAGCAGGGTCAAACTACACAAAGCTTTTCTTTTTGTTGCCGGGGGAATTAAGATAGAAATCGGTTTTGTTTTTTATTTCCACATGATCCAAATCGTCCGTGACCCACGGACAGCTAGAGGTTGTGTGTGTTTTTGTGGTGCTGTGTTCCAGGCAGATCGCCCTGGCCGACCTGACCATCGTCAACAAGACGGACCTGGTGACGGAGGAGGAGCTGGTGGAGCTCAGAGACACCGTCAGGTCAGCGCCGCACCGCACCACACGCCCTACAGAGCTCAGGGATGGTCCAAAACCAAGGCCATCCCGTTTAAATAAACTGTCTTTGTATCCGTTTGGAGCTTTTCTTCTTCTTTGTCCTTCATGGCAGGTGTATAAACGGCCTGGTGAAGATCCTGGAAACGCAAAAGTCGAGGTACATTGAACTGAACTCACACCTAAAAGGTATGCTTTCATGCAGCATCTTAACCCATGGGAAGCGTAGTGTCCTGACTATGCGGCGGCCCCCCCCCCCCCCGTCCCCACCCCCTCCACATGGCTCCCGGCGGCGGCTGCCCTGATCCCAGTGAGCGAGACGGAAGGCCGTCGGCCCGTGGACAGGCCGAGGAGCGCCAGGAACACCACGGCGCACCTTGCCTTTCATCTGGTCCTCTGACCGGGGTGTCCGTAGGGGCCAGAGGGGAGAGCTCAGCCACTCCCTGCCTTTGATACTCGCTGAGCCGGCTGCTTTCAGTCCCCACACCCTACCTGTGTCCAATAACACACTCCCACACACACACACACACACACTGATGGATGCCGACCAGCGGGGTTTGGTGGACTGGGGTCAAAGAGCAGATGTGGTGGGGTAACCGGAGACTCCTGATGGGGTGTGTTTGTGTTTGTTTGCTCGGGTGCAATGTGTGTGGCAGGTCTGAAAAAAAGAGTCCTTCACACGACCTCGGCTGTATGTCTTAGAGGGGCTGTTTGGACTGGATCTCTCTGTCAGCTCTGCAGTCATTATGTGTGCTAGTGCTGAAGTACGCCGCGTTTTGTCACTTTTTTAAGTATGGGGCCTAAAGATGTGAATTCAATGGCGTTATCTTCCCCCACTAATAACACGGATTATGTAATCCTACAGGGTGGACCTGTCCCAAGTTTTAGATCTGCATTCCTTCGACAACAAGGACGGACAAAAGTAAGTGTGGGGGGTCTTTTTCAACTCGTCGTATCTTTTTTTTTTGGGAGCGTTATCGAGGTATCGGTCCTTTTACAACCTGTCGTTTAAAGTGTGAACCACAGGCTCCTGTGTCACGAGGGATCTGCCTGTGTGACCGTGTTTTACTACCGACTAGCAGGTTCTCTCTGGCCCTGTTCTCCATCCAGTCAGCAGACCATGCCATTGAGCTGCTTGTGTCTGACCCACTGGGGTGCCTCAGTGTTGCCCCCCCCCCCCCCCCCAATAGAACTCCCATCAACCTGCTGTCCCGTCAATGGAGGCCGCGTTGACCCTCCCTGTCTGAATGGAGGCGGCGGTGTTAAAGTCTCCCTCCACGCGGCACAGTAGTGCTCCCCTGGCCAGCTGCAGAGGATTAGGGCCGTGTGTGTGTCCCGTGGCCCGCTTGTCCACACACAGATAGCCTCTTTCCCCTGCCTTTCTGCCCCCGTCCCCCCTCACCCGACTGCCCCCCCTCACCGGGACCCATGCGGTCTGTTTGATGCGGCCCCCTGCCAGTCCGCCTGTGTGGTGCTGAAAGCAGAGAGGGTCAAAACTGTTGGGCTGTGTTTGTCTTTTTTTCTCCTTGTGAGGTCAACCTAAAGGGGGGGGGGGGGGGGGGGGGGGGGGGGGGGGGGGGGGGGGGGGGGGGGGGGGGGGGGTCAATGTTCCACCATCAGTAAGAAGTCACGTTTTTGTGGCTTTGATCATATTGAATCTTGCTGGGTAGTAGATTGTACCTTCATACAGTAGGTTTTATTTAACCATGTTTTGATATTCTTTTTCATTCTACAGTTTGGCTGAAAAGCTGCAGCTTGTGAAAACAACAAGACCCCATCTCGACAAGGTAATGATCACATCTCTCAACGGGCACCAAAGTAAACCAGAGGCTATAAAACTTCAGAGGGCCTTTGTCGCATTTTTAACTGGCCAGGTCACCTGTCAGTTCTTTTAATCAAAGTTATTTCCCATTGGGTTACATTACAAAAGTAATGTTTTAAATATATGTAATTGTTTTGTAAGCACTTGCATTTATTTATCGAACATATTGAAACTCCAGATGAGATGCCGTTGACATTTTTTTGTGCGGCCATAACACTAATTAATTTCTTGACAAACTGAAATTAATCTAAAATGTTTACAATAGAATTGGGTTCTATAATCATAAACAGCCCTTTAAATTGTGTCCTTGTCTTTCAATGTGATGGTTTGTCTTCCTTTGATGTTACCAGGCCTTCTCAAAGCTGAATTGTATCCTCAGGCCCTCAAGCTAAGACACACAAGTAAAAAGTTTCCACCCTAGTTAACTTTTTTGGTGGTCCGTTTTTCAAAGTGCTCGTGTAAGGCCACAAAGCAGGCCTGCCTGGCTCATATGATCACCCCTGAAAGTTGTCTTAGAAACTAGTCACACCGGCACACCTGGTCAAGGCTGAAGTGGCCACAGAAACCTTCTAGGTTTAAAGGTAGGAAGACTAGATCTGTGATGTCGGCCCATTATTTAGCAAGTTTTGTAGAATAATATGGTGTGGCTAGGGAGGGTTAACGATAGAAATGGTGCTGATCCCTGGATTCTTTAGACCTATGTACTTTTATCACAGGACGAGGGGGGTGAGATTATTTATGTCGTGGGGGGGTGGGGGTGGGGGGTAAATAAGTTGCATTGTCATCCGTTTTCTCTTGAGGTCCTTCTTTCCCGCATGAAGCCACTCCACTTTGCCGTCCCAACCCCCCCTCTCAATCCCCCCCCTGCACAGACCTCTCCTTCCCCTGTTGCTCCTTTCATGTAAATGAGAGCGCTGTTTTTCTGTTGTTATACCAAATAAAAAGGAAGTTTGTTACATTAACACTTCCAAACAAAAGCTTAAATATCTGCAAAGTGCCCTTTGAGTGCTGTAAGGAAGTGTAGGAGGGCAGGGCGGGGTGGAGGGTGGGAGGGAGGGAGGGAGGGAGAGAGGGAAGGAAGCCGCCTGATTTAGAAGAGTGTTAGAGCTGCTTTCAGGGGGCCGCTGCCGTTGACTTTTTTGACACGTTCATAGTCATAGTCATAAACGGTGGTGCAGCCACACTGCCCAACTCAGTGTATCCTATTTGGCTCAAGCGATATTTAATATCGAATTGCGACATTGATATCTAATTGCAAATATTTATGTGTAGTTGCGTAGCCATTGTACTACTGCCAAGCGATAGGGTTTGTTTTAAATGGCATTTTGTTCCTTCAACCCCAGAGTATTCTGACGGTGACTTTTGAAGTTCCTGGGAGTCTAGAAGAAGATGTGTTGAACGTCTTCATCCAGGTGGACACATCATTATATACTATGTCCATTGTACTCTGTCAGTTGTATTGAACAAATCCTTGCGGGTGATTGTTTTAATGGTCAACATAACCCATTGTTTTGGGGTATTCTAGAATCTTCTCTGGGAGAAGACGATCTTGAACAAAGAAGGGAAGCCTATGAATGTGATCCGACTGAAGGTAACGAACCACCGTGGGGCTACTCTGATTTGACTTTTTTTGCACCACTCTTGTTCATCTACTACTTTATTGTGTGTGTGTGTGTGTGTGTGTGTGTGTGTGTGTGTGTGTGTGTGTGTGTGTGTGTGTGTGTGTGTGTGTGTGTGTGTGTGTGTGTGTGTGTACCCCCAGGGCATAGTGTCTGTGGCAGGTAAACCCCACCAGGTGATGCTGCAGGGGGTCCACGAGCTCTACGAGCTGGATGAGACTCCACAGCTGTGGGGGGAGGAGCCCAGAGTCAACCGCCTGGTCTTCATAGGTACGCACACAAAACACTCATCACCAGACGCACGCGGTAATCCGTTACCGTGCGGACCAGCCTCATCTCCCTCCTCTCTGTCCTCCGCAGGGAGGAACCTGGACAGAGACAGTCTGCAGGAGCAGTTTGTCTCGACCGTTCTGGAGGGGGTGGAGAGGAAATAGACGTCAGCTTCCCCACTCCGCCCTCTATGGTAAACTAGTCCAGCTCAGCCCCTAAGGATAAGAGGATCTGCTCTACCTGTGGTCACCCCTGGGGCCTTTAGACTCTGCTCAAGGCCCCAGCACACCCCAACGTTGTTATCCAGAGTGAATTGTTATAGTGAGGATACGTTTTAGTAGCAGTGGCCAGAGTTGTAGGAATTTCACCACTTTGCCAATTGAATGCTGTTCTGACCTTTGAGCTATAGGGTTTGATAGGGTTTTAGATGTAGCTACCAATGTGGGCTGTATGGGAACATTCGGAAATGCTCCTTAGTGAATTGTCACCAAGCCCCCTCTAAATCTGGAGGGTTTGTTCAACGTCTTAACACTGAGTACGTGGTCCAATCAAAAAAGTTGTTCAGGGTACATAACCGTCATTGATGACACTTGCCATGTTATTATGCAAAATCTCCAATCCTTGCCAACTGTCCCCCTAGCCTGGTTAGACCTGCCGGATATGGAAAGTTTACATTCTGTTTCAGGGCCTGGTGAACTGAAAGGTAACTGTAGCGCCAACAAGTCAGTCATCCCACACCAACTGTCTGAAAATGTTTTTGTCTCATCATCTTTGCTGTGTTGTCAGCAGTAGATATAGTTTGGTATTTGTACGTTTGACCTTGGAAAATAAATATGATTTCATCATTTAAAAGTGAAACTGCCTGTATAGACACAATGCATAGTTTATACTTTTATTTAGAACAGTGCATATGACAGTTTTTTATTTCCATTTTACCTTTGTGGATAAACAGTGTAAAAAAAAATCTAAATGAAGCACTTTTTTTTAAATAAGGTGAACTATGTCTAGATTACATGCAGTGTTCTTATTTGATCAATTAATGTGTTAGCGTTTTTAAGTTATTAAAGAATTCTGAAATCTGTTGATGTTTCCAACTCTCTGCTATAAGATAATCATTCCAAGCATTGGAGGTACTTGGATCGTGTGTATGTGACAGCCTTTACTGTGATAAGAACAATGGCTTGAAATGTTTTTGTTCAAAGTGTCAATCTATATATGCATAAATCCTCGAGGATATACTGCAGGGTGCGTAAAATGACCCAAGGCATTAACACCTTGATTTTTATGATTCTCTAGTGACCGAATTACATGCATGATGATTAACATTTTAAGTCTCGGTCTAGTTACTTGCAGCTTTTTAGTGACAGCGGTATTTGAGGATTTTGGGTGTTAAAATTTAGGACGGAATATATTTTCAATAATCGTATAATTGATGAACCACTGGCAAACTGCTATGCTGCAGAACCCAGTAGCATTCCTTTCCGTTTGTTATTTTTGTCTTTATTGACATTTTCACGTTGTAACACATACACACATACACTCAGGTGAGGAAATAGGTGGGGACTTCCCACGAATTTGCAATGGTGATGATTCCCATAGTAAGCAATTGCATGTTGGTCCGGTTTGCTTTGAGGATGACTGTGGTTATTCATCCCGGTCATAAAACCCGATTGAGCTTCATAGCCCTGAGCGTACCGTGCAGCTGTACCGTTTCCTATTTGATTCTGATGTTGATCGCCTCTTTAAGAAGGCTCTATAGGCCCTTTTCTCCGCTTTCAGCAGGGAGTCCTGCCACGGCCATTTTCATGGTCACACCACCGGCGGGTATGCTGAGGTGGAAAACTAAACGAAACAGCAGGGGACTGAGGGGGGAAATGCCACTTTTATTATCGGGAGGTGTGGTGCGAAAACCTCCCTGTAAATACCACCTCTATGGTCTTGTGGTTATGTATCATGCCGAGGTCTACTTTTAATAGTTTAATTAAACCTAACAGAAAATGTGCTGACTTCAAAGTGCGCCGTCCTCTCTACAGTAAGAAAATGCTAATATTTGGCAATTGTAACTAATTTAATGTTAAACGGTTGAGCACCGTTTTGTCCAAATAGGCCAGCCCCTGCCTTGCATATATTGTACAGCTTCCGTTTGTATAAGACACAAAGTTCAACTAATTCAGATGAGTCGAGTCATATGAATGTTGAAAGTGTCAAATTGTCTTGCATAATAAGCAATATTGATGTTTTGTTTGTGTTTTGAACAACAATGAATAGAGTGCATATAAAGTATCTGATGGTTCGTCAATCGCTTTCCTCATCATTGTGTGCTTGCCTGGCTTTACTCCCTGCAGAGAAGGACTTCTCTGATAGGTCCAGTGGATGAATGGGGCTGGCCTGGGGGCAGCTGCACATCCCTGATTAAAAGCCACAATCCTCTCGGCCACAGCAAACACAGGCTTCGGGCGGCCGATAGGAACGGTCTCGTAGTGATTCCTCATCAAGCGCTTTTACGCATGATTTGCGCGCGTTCGTCATTGGTGCTGATCTGATATATTTGAGCTTTTTCTCATCCTTGATTACTCTTAGCTTAAGTATGACGCTTTCAAGTGAGTTTGAAGTGTCACAGCAGACTGCCGTACCCTTGGAGGATGATGTGATCGACATAGTGGGAAATAGTGAGCCAATCCATGGCAGTATTAGAATATACAAAACCGAACGTCCCACGGAGCTGGGCTGCTCATCAGAGTCTAGCAACGAAATGGACTGTTCGGAGTTTGACTCATCGGGAGAGAGTGAGAATAGTTTCTGCGCAGACGCACACTCATCCACGAGACCCCAGAGCGGTTCGGTAAAGCCCCCGTACTCTTACATCGCCCTCATCACCATGGCAATTTTGCAGAGCCCATTAAATAAACTGACACTGAGTGGAATCTGCGACTTTATCAGCAATAAGTTTCCATACTACAAAGAGAAGTTCCCTGCCTGGCAGAACTCCATCCGACACAACCTGTCTCTCAACGATTGCTTCATCAAGATTCCAAGGGAACCTGGCAATCCAGGCAAAGGAAACTACTGGTCACTTGATCCCTCATCTGAAGACATGTTCGATAACGGCAGCTTCCTGCGGCGCAGAAAAAGGTTCAAGAGAAATCAACCGGAGTACATGAAAGATGGACCTATGTTTCACCCCAGCTTCTGCTTTTACCGGCCATATGGGCAACCTTATGGCGTCCAGGGCCAGAGGGCCCCTGCTCTTCCTCTGCGGTATATGCCGTTACAGGAGGGACTTGCAGTGTCCGCTTCCTCATGCATGCCCTATCCGGGGCTAAGCAGTCACGGTAAGGTTAGGAATCCTAAAGACTTCAGAATACAGTGGTGCGCAACAGGCCATGTGGCACGAAAACCTGCCGACGACGCTCATTCTAAGTGTTCTTTCAGCATTGACAGTATAATGAGCAAACCCTCTACCAGCGCACAACACATCCAAAGGTCACAGGCTCAGTTCCCTTTTAGTTCTGTTGGCCACTGCCATGTCCTCACGAAACCCGCAACTTGTTTGATTCCAAACCTCCTCTCAACTTCGAGGACTGTATTTTGTCCAGCAATGACAGAACACCTTGGTTTGTCTTACCCTCGATGTTGAAGATGCATTTCTCAAATGAGAAAATTGTATGGAATATTTGCGGGCGTATACGTGCATTACATGTTTTTATAGCATTCATTCAATTATTGTAAATAAGAAGGTTTTTAATATATTGTGGTTGGTGTGTTTATTATATTGCAATTGAATGAATACAATTTGTGTGATTTAAATAAATATTGTGTAAAAATATGTCTCTTCAGTATTTTGTATATTGGTGGTTTTAGTTTTTAAACTAATGTGTAAAGGGATTATTCAGGTAATTTCTATTAAATAAATTGACATAGTAGTGACTCCGTGGATTTAGACCATAATTCATTAACACATTTGATATATTATATTTAAAAATTGTCATCATCTTTTCCACATTCGTCAAGGACACAAAAAGCTATATAGACGGTCATGTCGTACAATTGTTCTATCCTTGGTTGAGGCTCTTGGTTGCGCTGTTGACCAAGTTTTTTCACACCACACATGTTGCCTTTTCTCTGCATCTAAGATCTATAGCTTGTAATGTGAGCCTCACCATTACGCATACGTTTTTGTCGGTTCTCATATAATGATGGACATTTTCATTCCCAGGTAATTATTTTTGCTTCAATGTACTTTAATTGTTTAGCACTCTTTTTGGCCGCGTTACACGTGCTTTACCAACTACACACAACAGTTTATAGCCTACAATTCATAGCAGGAGAGAAAACAACTGGAGAAAATGACATGAAATAACGCAATGAGGTTAAAAAAAACGAAAGAATTATAAAATGTGAAAGCATACAAATATACTCACTCTTTATATGAATTTAATTAAATAAAACAAAATATACTATAAACAGGAGAAAGCAAAAACAGTTAGCTATTTAATGCTTCTTCAAAAAAAAAAGCATTTAAAAATAGATTGGACCAACCAACTGGACCAACTAATTGGAACTGTATTTTCAGATTTGCTGGATATTCTCTAGGAGCTAGCAGAAGCTCGGTTGCCCCTGGTTTTGAGTCTAGTCATTGGTATAGCTGGCTTTGTCAGCTGTTCTGAAACTTGTGTGCAGCTCACGGCTGACTTTTATTTCCCAGTCTATATAGATTATAATTTCATTATACCTCTTATAGGAGGCAGCCACGCTCTCATGCAATCATCAAAATCACAGACCACATGACCTTTACATGCAAAATAAGTTATATCCCAGTTAAAGAAAAATTTATTAAAATCATTGCAATCGAACACAGTGACTTTCAATATTGATGGTGGACACAAGGAGCGTCCGATTACAGTCATGGTCCGTCACAATTCTCTCTCACTGCACACGCTATTTTTGGCCCTCGGCACAGCTGATAATAGGGGCTTTTGGCCCTCCCTGTTTTTTTTGGCAGGCAGTTGTCCTTGTAGAGAGGCTCGAGCTTATTTAAAAAAGGGAGTTGTCCACCAGTGGACTAGAGCAAACTAATGAACAATTCGTTTGATACCATTGCTATTTTTCTAAATATTTAGCAAATAACACAGGTAATCGACGTCTACAGCAAGAACATTTGTCGACGAGGTCTTATCTTTATCAAAGCTCAGTTAATTCAATCAGGGAGATAGGTTTGGAGTACTGTCATTTGGGAAATAGCAACCTTTCATCTCTTAAATTCTGCTCTTTGAGGATTGGACTGCCCTGGAGATCGTAGAGTTGTGATCTAACCTGGTGACAGCATTAATTTCTGCAACATATGGACTTCTCACCTCGAGTCACTTTCTAATCGCGCGGTGTAACTGAGAAAGGACTCAACCTCTTCAACTATAACGCGTACTAACGGGTTGCAAGGAGGATGGAGACAGACCCCATCCCCGTTGTCACGGTACAGACGACACCTTTTGATGATCAAAAGCCCGGTACCAACGGTTTACGAAGGAAAACGGCCGTGTTTGAGGGTAAGAAAAACTACTTGCAGAACTACATCCAAAGCGTGCTGTCATCAATTGACCTGCGGGACCGACAGGGATGTACCATGGTAGTGGGCAGTGACGGACGCTACTTTAGCCGCGCGGCGACTGAAGTCATTGTTCAGATGGCAGCAGCTAACGGGGTAAGACCAATTTATTTTGAATAAATATTTAACTTTAGAGCTGTATACTCACTTGGCTTGGCACTAAGCAACAATGTGAACGTGGGGAAATAAGGTGGAGATAGTAGCCTATGCCGAATGTGCGTGGAAAAGAGCTGAGCCTGTATGTTCTTTGATCTTTGTGATTAATTGGCCAAGTTCAAAGGCAAATCTAAAGGGAATAAAATTGTTTTGAGATTTGAGGTTTTTATTTTTCTGCTTTCCAGCCAAATGTCTCTTAACTGGCATATCCTCCGCCTTTCCCGCCCACGCACCCTTGCCCCCCTCCCCCTGCTTTGGGATACCCAGTCAGGCAATAAGCCAAATAGCAACGTAGAGCATTGCAGTGTGTCTGGCACCCACATCCTCATCACAATCATTGCTGGTTCGAATTGAATTTCCAACATTGTGTGTGTGTGTGTGTGTGTATGTGTGTGTGTGTGTGTGTGTGTGTGTGTGTGTGTGTGTGTGTGTGTGTGTGTGTGTGTGTGTGTGTGGAGATGACAGTGTGCACCACCTAATAAAATCCGATGTGTAATGGGTTCCTGTGCCTCTCCTTCTGACCCCTTACGTAATTAGAAGTGACACACAAATTCAGAGAGCGAATTCCATGTTTATTTAGACTGTGGATATGAGAGGAAAAAGCTTATTAAATCAATATGATGTCAGAGGGGCATAAACATTTTAAAATGCATACTGTGAATGATTCCATCAAGATATAATACCAGAGGGCTTACAGTGCCCGATGACAATTAACAGGCCCTTCATGTCTTGTGTTACCAATAAATCAGGTTTTTGCAACTGCAGGCAAGGTGGCTGTATGACACAGCAGTATTTGTGTCTACCTCCGCTCCACAGATTGGACGCCTGGTTATTGGCCACAATGGCCTCCTGTCCACTCCGGCTGTTTCCTGCATCATCAGGAAGATCAAGGCTATTGGTGGAATCATCCTCACAGCCAGTCACAATCCAGGAGGCCCGGGGGGAGACTTTGGAGTGAAGTTCAACGTGGCCAATGGAGGTAAGGGCGGGAGAGGACTCCGAAAGGGTTTCTCTTCTCCGGGATGTAATTTCCTGGAGATAAAAATATGAAATGTATAGACAGTAGCCGATAGTCGATTTCGGTAGTTTGTTAGATTGTGCTGCGTAAACGTTCTGAATGGCTCGCTCACCCACGTGAGTCAGCTAAGTGTGTTAGTTGCTGAGGTGGACGTGGTCCTGTCTCCTGTCAGGGCCCTGTCCCGACACGGCCATGGACCGGATCTACCAGGTGAGCAGGACTCTGGAGGAGTATGCCATCTGCCCCGACCTCCGCATCGACCTGTCTCGGCTGGGCCGCCACGACTTTGACCTGGAAAACAAGTTCAAACCTTTCAGAGGTAGCCGCATGGGGAGCGAGGAACCCAGACACACGCACACACAAACACACACATACAAACACACATAAACAGACAAATGTGCAACATACCCACAAACAGACACTAACACACA